>APFE031732910.1:4272-22279 GCA_000404065.3 Pinus taeda
AATACAACATAAATATTTTAGAAACTAAAGTAGAGGCAAGTATAAAACATACCTAGATATAAAGTATATGAAAAATACTTCCAATATTTATCTTCCAAAGTTAAATGTTAACGACATAGTCCAACGTCTCCTATGGAGCTCCTCCACAATCTTTCAAACGAACAAAAGAAACTCAATAAAGCAACAATAAAGAATGCTTTAAATGGGATGGCGTGACCTTGATTTATAAGTCTTGTACAACCAAACAAACAAATATGGAAATTCGTTGGTTCGGCAAGTTGAACAATCATCTTCCTGTTACGCGACGAATGTACCCTTCTCCATTTCCTTCCTCTCAACAACACGATCATATTTTTCTGCTGCTTTTCCGGCGTCCTCTTTTTTTCTTTTCTACGGGGTAGTCCTGATTTCGGTCCTCATCTTCTTGCAACTCCATGATAAAGAAATAGTGCATACCTCTTTTAACATGCACCCAAAAAATCAATAAAAGCTCAAAAAAAAATAGCACATACCTCTTTTAACCACTGCACAACATGTGGGAAG
This sequence comes from Pinus taeda, assembly GCA_000404065.3. Lineage (NCBI taxonomy): Eukaryota > Viridiplantae > Streptophyta > Pinopsida > Pinales > Pinaceae > Pinus > Pinus taeda. The sequence goes on from APFE031732910.1 coordinate 4,816, forward strand.
TACATCAACCAAGCCAAAAAAAAACAGTTAAAAACAAAAATTACCATTATCTAAACAGCAAAAGCAAAATCCCAAAAAAAAATAAAACCCAAAGCCAACGAAAAAACTACAAGCAAAAAGACGCTGGACATTGCTAAATCAGAAAGAAAAACCAGAAAGGAAAAAAGAAAAATCAACCAGGTGCAATGCTAAATCAACCCACTACCCAAGATACTCTGCCCTATAGCTACACTCAGTTTATGTCTTTCTTTTTACCAGCATTCTACTCTGCTACACGCGAAAGGTATCACCGCTAAACAAAACTGAAGAACATAAGAACACATGTACATTCATATATTATATATATATTTAGAGGTAATCGTTACATATATTTATAATGAATAGAGGTAATCTACATATACACCATTAATTAACCGAGGGTATTTACAGAAATGGAATATGACGGCCTCCTTTTTTGAAATTCCATCACGTGTTCTTTCGTTGGTTCTTCAAATGAGGGTTAGAATATTGGAGGGTCAAATTTCCCTAGCATGCACCTTCTACTGGTCCAAGGGTTGAGGATTCCTGCACTATGCCAATTCGCTTCGTTTTGCAGAGTATCGACGACATACCGCAATTTATGATGGGGACCACCTGATTAGGCTCTGGACCCATAACTCTGGAACTCCCATCCCATGCTCAATCACCTGGACGAAATGAACCACCATGCTCCTACTCCATGTGATCCCGCTCTGCATCCTACAATTTACAAAAATTTCCATGGATCCCTTCGAAATTCTATGTAGTCCCCTCACATTCATTTAGTGGCACCCACGCTATGTATGGGTTTGCATTCTCCCTCTGGATGCCAAGTGGTTAAGCAGCAACTCCCACGCAGATGTGCACCAGCTAGCTTTTCTGCCAGCTCTCTCGATCGTAAGTTCAGTCCTTATTTACTTATTTCTAGTGTCCACAACGGCTATGCATTTTTCAATTCACATGATAGCCGTTTTATGCACCTGCCATAGATACCCTCCGATACGCTCCACGACATTTTACTCACATAAATTTGTGTTTTAAATTCTTTCTCCCGTGGTGCCCACATTGCTGACATGGCTGATGGTCGTTTTCAAGTTGGGAGTGTCATTGTTAGAGTAGGTTAACATTTATTTCACGTTAACATCCAAATTAGAAAGTAAAAAGTCATTAATCAAAAGAAAAATAGAAATTTTCCAATTAAAAATATGGGAAAATTTATTAACAATAGATTTAATGTTTAAAATGGTCAAACTTGTTAATCTTTTTTTTGATATTAATAATTTAACTATACATTTGAGATTAACAATTTTGCAGGTTTGTTTTCAAAATGCAAAAATGTTACCCGTTATCTCAACTATAACATGGTTAATTTATCATACAATCATTTTACGACGATAACAAGGATTATGTAAAAAAAAACTAAGTAAAGATGAAGATATTCCCATGAGGCATACCAAAGGGAATTCTTAACAAGTAGAGCAACCACGTATTTAGACTGAAGGGAAATTCATTGATATCCAAGATTTTTCCACATATGTAATTGAATAATAATAAAAGAATTGAAGAGGACTATTTGCAACTTACCATGGTTTATACTTGTGCCAAAGTCTACCATAAAGTATTCAAGGACCTATTCGAAGGCAAGAGATTTTCCTATAATTGGTGCAAACACAAGAAGAGTTAATCTACAAATTGTTGATCAGATGCAATTCTATCATACCCATGAAGTTTCATACCCTTAGTCTTTTTTTATGGTGCCATACCCTTAATACTTCAACTCAATACTTCTTCAATTAGAAAAAAAAGTGTGGGATAATGGGCCCCCTTGTATGACTCCACAAGGTGGAATGAACGTTGAGGGTGACCCATTTACGAAGATCAAGAAGAAGCCATTGGAAATAAGTTCGTTTGTTCTAACTTTGAGGATGATATTACACTAAACATGCTCCATTTTGCTCAATCAAATCCTTCTACAATTCAAAAATATATTTGAATTCATCTTTATTGCATTTTCATAGATAATCTGACGTGATTTAAATTTTGCTAGAAGTGATATGTTGTGGTACATTTTCTCATTGGAGCTTCTTTCCACTATTTAGCTAAATTCTGCTAGACATATGGATTATTGAGCTAAAATGCTACAAAATTAAATCAATAATTTTTGGGATTCATGTCTAATCTAGTTTCAAACTTATTGGTCAATGATTCAAGCCCATGCTTCCAAGAAACTTATTGGCCCTATGATCATTAAATATTCTGAAAAGGAAATTCATCTAGTTTAGAGCTTATGTGATGAAGGACCCCTCTTCTATTGTCCTCGGTGTGAGTTTCATTGGATTTTTCCAATTCAACTAAAATTAGGCTTCAATTACTGACTTCAAAAAACCAGAAATCTACATCTGGTCATCTCATACCTATTATTTGAATAGAAAGTGGAATCCACCCATGGTATCCATCCACGGTATCCACCTGTGCTATTGTAACTCAAGAATCCACAAATGGTTCCTTCACATTGTAGGGTAAATGATTTATCCATATAATAAAGAATTATATTTTTTTCATATATAGTTAGGTATTCAGTGCGTGTATTTTTTCTTCAAGTTTTTTCTAAGAATAGTTGCATGGCATATTTATATTCTTTCTCTCCTACTTTCTTTCATTATTGATTGTTCCTAGATCATATCCCTTATGATCTAGATATGTTGTATGAGAGCCAAGTTGATATAATAAATGTATGTCTAAGCCATTGCTATGAGATTCTAGTTATTATTTAGATGGAAGATTAAATTTTCTCCTTGGCGAGGGTTGTGCCTTTTATTTCCTCAAATCATCAGTAAGGGGAAAAGGATCAAACCCCATGGTTGTGGTCGTCATTAGAAGGGTTGTAGGAAGCTCTAAGATGGAGTAACATAATGATGACATGCCCCAAACAAGAGATGTGGTGGAGTAATTGTAGATTGGAATTGATGTTAATCTTTATGTGCCCTTCGATAATGGAAAGAATGGATTGCACAAGTTTTTTTGTAAGAGAAAAACACTAGTCTAGGTTCTAATCTGGTGGAGCCATGGCCTCATGGCCAAGCTACAAGCCTACATATTTCTTAAAGATGGTTCTCCCAAGAAGCAATGGTACATGCTCAAAGACCTCAATAAACCTCATTATGTTGTTTCCTTTATTGATTCCACCGTGAAATACTACCTCACACACCAAGAATGGAGCGATTATAGCCATGCATACATTAAGGATGGATACGTAACATATGCTTGGGAGGAGTAGATGCACAAATAATCTAGGATTTTCTTCTATTTTCTAATCATTCCCCACACCCTAGACTACAATGCTGAACATTATAATGATGTGGAGGATACCATGGATAGGGCCTATGGTTGGCTCACTACCTGTCAAGCCTCTAGAGTGCTCATGGTTCTCCCCAACATTCAAACTGGCCCTTTTCTTGCCAAGATACCTGGCAAAAGGGTGACCACTATGCTAAGCACAGGGTCCCTATCTCACCTCTCAAGAATATAAAATCCAAGGATTTATAGCTTTTAAGGTTACAATTACATCAACATGAGTGGCGTCATAGTCTCCATGAATGTCATACGAAATGGTGTGAATGGATTCATTATATTTCATATCATACCATCCAAGATTTTAGCCACCACCCACATGTTTCAAGAGGTTAAAATTTTTTCATAGAAATACATGTTCACAAAACAAAAAATGCTGGCCATAGTGCATGGTGAGTTTGTGCTCCATAATAGGGGTAATGAAAGCTATGGATGTCATGTGGCAGGGTTCCAGAAAATGATCCATGCATTTGGTTCATGTATATATTCTACCAATGATGTGTTGCCCACTGCCTATCCATGAGATCCGAGACTGAAGAGCCTCTTATTTCTTCATACTGTAGCTAATACATGTTGAATATTTTAGGTCAACTTTCAAATCACATCCAAAATGAGTGGAATATTTCGGATCTCTACGCACAACACTAAGAATTCCATTGGAATATTTTTGATGTTTCCAAACCCCTCACCTATGTAAGATTTCAAAGGTTTTCCATTTCCAAATCCTTTTCCAATCGAATACTTACGATATTGTCCCTTCTCAATGGAATATTTTTTTTGTAGCCCATTCCAATGGAAGATTATCATTCTTGACCCCCTCCAACAGAAGGATTTTGTCATTGGTACTAGTTGGGTGAAAACTTTTGACATCATACACAACAAGATGAAGACATTTCTAACTATAACCTTCTAGGGGAAACTTCCATCATAGACCCATGTCAATGGAGATTTTACCATCTAGGGCCTATCCATACACTATTTGTATCAGAGTTGGCCCACAAGTGTCATGGGGTATCAATACCTCTTGACCTTCATTTGTGACAGTTGTGGGTCACCTACAAACCAATGTTTATGGATCAACTACAAAACACCCTTTCCATTGATGTTCATTTTCTAGGCTAGACACTATCAATATCAAAGTTAGCCCATAAGCATTATAGGATACTATATCCTTTGACCTTTTCTCACCATGATTATGGGTCAACCACGCAAAACCCTTATATTCATTGGCTCATATTAAACAAAAGCTTCTCACAAGGGAACTTGACACAACGGGAACCATTTCTTCCTAAGGGAAAAAACTTGATCCTAATGGAAAGTAGTATCCACACATGGTATTTACCCATGGTATTGTAAGTTGTAACTCAAGAAGGCACCTAGAATACCATAAATAATGGGCGTCACCTTGTAAAAGGACAAATATGTCCTTCAAAATGTAGGATAAATGATTTCTCCATTTAATAAAGAATTATTTTATTTTCACATATTGTTACGTATTTACTGTGTGTATTTTCTATTTAAAGTTTTTATAAGAATTGTTTCAAAGCATATTTGTATTTTCTCTCTCCTACTCTTTGTAAGCATTTATGGTTTCTAAATCTTAGACGCCGAGATCCGTATCAACCTCCCCTATTTTCATCCAAGGATTCAACCATAAATATTGTTCCACAAATGGGTAACCATGTCCTATAATATAAGGGATGGGTTGAATACTGTGAAAAAAGAAAAACATATATTCCTACTTAGATTGGGTCCATAAACAATGGAAATGAAGCCCATTTATGTCAACCATATTAGTTGATACTTTACTGTGACAAATCTTTGAGTGGAAAAGGTGTTTGAAAGCATAATCTCATGGTGTATAATAAAGTAATTCCCCTTGATGCCTCATGTACATCTAATATTATTGAGCTATAGTTTATTGAACAAGTAGTATCAATTTTAGACAACATATCAAATGAGCACTTTGTTTCCTATAGAATAGCCATAGTTGGCTTTTCTTTCAGAATTTTATTTTTAATAAATAATTTTTTTTTTTTCATTCATTCATCTGATAATTTATGATCGTATATTCTTTGGGCATTTGAGTGGGTGGGGTGGAACATGTTCATCATCAATGCCATTATTCTTAAATTGACTGGCATTTCTCTCAACTCTTGTAGAAGTTTCTTAGTTCTCCTTTATACAACCTTTTATTCTATTTTCCTATTTTTATCATTATTTTAGTTTCTTAGTTTCAACTGCTAAAGAGATAGACTAGTGATGCTTACATTATAATTTTTATTCCTAAAATTATCCTTTTTTTATCAAGGCTTTTGTCAAAATTTCAATTTATTGATTCAATATTGACTCAGTCTATTTCCCATCCCATTCTAATACTAAATATTGCGAATCAAGCTCGCTAAGCTCCATATCTTCACATTCCTCTAAGTTTGTTAGATCCCTAACGTATTAATCCATTTATGTGTCTTTATTGTCTCCACCATTATTGTTTCTTCACTTCATTCATTATATCATTCTTTCCCATGTTTCGTATAACTAGTGGGATTACTCCTTAGGATTATTGGTAACCTTGCTTAATTTTTCCACGATCTTCTTGGATAAAATTTCATTTCAATTACATGATATTTTCCATTTAAATCAACATCCAAGGAGGGTTTTTTACTGGAATTTTTCTTTCTTACCACATTTTCAAAACTCCTAGGTTCTTTCTCCATTTATGATTTAGTGACAAAGGAAGATTTATTAAGAGGAAAATACCTAAATATGTTCCCTTGCTAATGATATTTGTGTTGATGTCGCTTGTTGTGATGACAGTCCTCCTACCAACATCCTTTCAACTGAGCCTGTATTAAGAACATGTTTTGGTACCAGAAATACTTGCTCATTGTCCCATGCCTTGAAACGTGTGTTAGTTGTTTGGAAAATACAAGGATGCAAATTTGGAGAATAGTTTCGTCTAAGGAATACATTCTTTTAACTATGAATTTTTTTTCTAGTCTCCTAGGATAAACTTTTAGTTCAATATTGTATAAAAATTATAAATAAACTAAGAAAATATATCTAAAATTGCAACAACAAATAAAAGAGCAAGGCGAAGCAATAAGAAAAAAACAATGAAAATTGTTTCTACAATTCAAACCATACAAAGTAAAGTGTGCATGTTATTTTGAAGAGAAAACTCTATACTAAACACACAAACCCAATAACCAAAATAAGATAAATTATCTCACTCCCCATATGATTAGCAAAAAGAGGTAAACACACGAGTAATTCACTATAAAATGTATTTTCAAATATTTAAAACCTTTAGTATTAAAGTAGCTTTAAAATATTTAAAATTTATTTAAATTATCAATATTAAAAAAAAATAACACATTTTGAATAGAAATTTACATACTAGCACAATTATATAAATTAAATGGTTAGTGAATGTTAGTAATTATCAATCCATAATAAAGACCAAAACATTTACTTCATCATACATCATAGGTTGCTAAAATTTCAAATTTTATGAAATTAACATTATTATTATTATCATTATGATTATAAGATGAACATATATTCATTTCAGAAAGAATGGAGAAAGATTTTTATCCATGAAGATTTAGATCCACTTTATTATGGAGTTTCTTAATCTATAAATAGGGTATGTACAATACCATGGACTAGAGCCATGTATTTTCAATATCACGTGCCGAAAAAACCATAACTCATTTCAAATGAAACTTGTTCATATGATATTTTGTTAACTAGCAGTTCCACCATATGTCGCAAAGAAACACCATAAGGTGGGAGCATAGACCTTTATTTTAGTTTATTTTAAAATGGTAAAATTAACAAAGACTTCTTGCATAGAAAAAGGAGAAAGATGGAATGGGAGGGAGCCAAAGGCTTGTTACATTGATATGTGTATTATTATGGAATTGGATGGGACATACATGATTAAATAGTGGGATACATCAAATCATTGTCTTCCTTTTGAGTCCCCAACATTCAACAATGAATTCATCTGATTGTTAACTATTATCCTACAACCCATTCCAAGATGTGTTCTTAAGACGAAGTGCCAACTATTCCAACAAGAGGAAGAAGGAACTGCTAACTATTTTGGCCATTGTATGGTTGTCCCAAAGCGCAAGGACATGGTCAAGATTGGCCAAGTAGTTGAGAAAATCCACGCCGAGAAGTATAATGGAGTTGGAGTTGATCCACGCCCAGAGACTTCACCATCCATTCCCTAGATGGAACTGATTTAACTTCTGCTGTTGATACCTATCAACACTCACCAACGATACTTTAGGTGGATTTGTTAGTTTTAATTGCAATCACAATATAATAAATATAGCATATACTAAACATTCCTTCACACTAATTCTTGTTTTTATGCACATTTAGTGTTTATTAAGGCATTGTGAAAATCTTGAGTGAAATCCTGATAGATAGATCAAAGTTTTTAAGCATAGATATGAAAGAATACATGTGACCTTTTTGTATTTACTTCTTCAAGAATTCATTCCATCACGGTGTTGAGAGATATTTGAAATGCAACCATCACATCCAGTGTCCTGTTTATTGTTTCTTGTTTATGGAAATAATAGTATTGTAGATGTAATGCTTTTATTTTTATTTTCTATTGTTAGAAAATTATATATTACAGAGCAATGGAATACATAAAATATATTGCAGAAATACAAACACAGAAAACACACAAAACAAGAGACACACATATATACATGGTTCACCCAATTTGGGTTATGTCCATGGAGAAACAGCCAATCCTTCCTTTTATATTATCTAGCAAAGTGAAGAGATACAAGCTACAACAAATCCATTGTAATTCCCTTTTTTCTCTCACACAATCTCCTCTCTCTTTCTCACTCAGAATATAGAGCTACATAGATGCAATACAATTCCCTCATATATAGCGAGGGGTTTCCTTTTAGGAAAAAAACACTAAATTAAACATAACTTCTACTGTCATATCTTCACCTAATGAATGACCCAGATTATACAAAATTACAACATTTTACAAGGAAATTTCACATCTATTTTTAGCTTGGGGGTCACTACCCCCAATCCCCCACCAGGGGGGATCCAAATAATCATCGTCACCACCCCCCCGGCGGATGCCCCTAGCGACATACATTCTACGGGCGACATTATGAACTGGGGTCCAATGTGGGGATACCTCTGAATAAAGAAGATAATTAGGCTCCACACCCAACATTTATTTGTTTGTTTTGGTTTGAGATTCACATTAACTCTTTTGAAATAGAGTATGAAAATAATTCTTCTATCATTCTCTAAAACTTGGTTAAAAAATAATCTATATGTAAATACCATTTTCAGAATTGTGAGTGTAACAATATTTATTGAAGCAGATAATGTCACATCATTTTGAATGTCATTCACTTTGGGCATTGTCTTTCTTTCTAGAATATGTTAAACCCAATCGAGAAAATTTTCGTTTATTTCAAATGGATTATAAAGTAGGATAAGAACATATTTTGATCATTGCAATAAATTTAGAAAAAATTATATAGTTATGAAAGAAACATCCATTACAATGAATATCGCTATTTATGCATCCTAATTAAATACACAGAGATTGTCTAAGCAGTTGTAATAACATTTTCAAATAAAGTAAAGAAAACAAATACAGTCAATAGTTCCCTTCACAACATCTATTGTGATATTTCTTTCACAATTCCTAGTAAGAACACTTAAGAATATAGATATAGGAATGCTAAACAGGAAAATCCAATGGTATATTTTTATATTGACACACATTTCTCTACCAATATTTTTCTTCCAGCACTTTAGGAGGCCAAACATATTTATAGTTCATTTCTATTCTGAGTTTCTGCATAAAAATTGAGTCATTTTAGGGAGTATTTTTTTGTCCCATGATTATATCATCAACCTTTTACAACAAAAAACCATTTTGATGAAAATACAAGATGATGATGAACAATTCCCCACTGTGATAGGAAAGGAAGATGGTGCTCTACACTGAAGCACCAAAGGGTCTAGGGTAGGAGGCGGTCCGACGTTTTATTGTCGTCATCATTTCTTTTGCCATTTTCCTACAGTGAGGAGCTCACCGTCACGTCTTCTGGACTAGTTCCCTACCCATTCTACAACCGTTACTTGCATCCCTGATTTTGTCTACAACAATTGGAATGGAGTTAGACTTTCTCGATTATTCCACAAACCCAAATCCCTATGAGCCGATTTGGGCACTCCCTCATACTATGTCAAGTTCTGGTCCTCATTTCACATTGTTTCACCTGTGGATAGGCCTGTTGTCTGTCATTAAGCTTTCTAAACCATATGTTCCCTACCTATCAGCTTCTACTCCCCCCATTGCATCTCGTAGGCTTGACTTCCCTCCACTCTCTCCTACTACGCTCAACCTTCTTGCTGCTTGCATTGCACCCTCCCCTAACTTTGATTCCATTTTGCCTGAGGCATCCCTTCACCTTGTATTGTTTGGAATTCCCATTTCTTTAGGGTTGTCATAATCTAGGATATCCTCTATCCCTCACTCCACACTGGACAAAATCCCTAACCCTACCTCTTTTTAGGGGAATTTTCCTATTCCCTCTTCCAGCTTCAATATTCTAGTAGTTAACCCTCGGAACTCCTCCCCTTCTCCACATATGGACTCACAAGGCAATCACAACCCCTTCCTAGACCATTCGACAACTACATAGACTAGTAAGGCCAGGAAGAGTAAGTGTGTCAAGGCCTTCGGAAAGGGCATCAATCTTAGATTTGGGGAAGGTATCACTATGGGAAAAATGGTGGATACTGCAAATAGGGTTCTAGTGGGGCGTGTGAGGGGAAGAACATATTCGGCTGAGTGGCTTTGCTTCTAGAAATTCAATATTTGGGTCACTTTACTTAAGGAAATTACGTCGATCACCATTCTAAGTCCACGACGGTTTGCCCTCAGTTTCCACCGAGAAGAATATAGAGATTGGATACTCTCCCACTACTGGCATATCAAAATGGACCCTATGCTTCTAAACAATGGAGACCCCTCTTTAATCGAGAATGAGAAAAGTTGGGTGTTGGTCTGATTTAGGTTCGTATTCTAGGGATACCTATACACTTTTGGTTGGAGGACATCTTTGTTCACAGCAGAAATGCACTGGGTACCTATTTGGATCATGATAAGTCATATACAACTTATAACAAAAAATCTATGGCCGACATACTCGTTCACCTGGACACTAAAGAAGGATTAGAGGAAACAATTACTCTGCACTAGAAGAATTTAACTCGCAAACAAACCCTACACTATGAGTGAGTCCCATTTAGGTGTAGAAGGTGTCACAAGGTAGGGCACCTATATAAGGAGTGCCCATCGGTGTCATGGGCGACTTCTTCATTAGCAAAAGTCACTAAGAATCCACAATATGAAGTTCCTCTGGTGGAAGGACAACCTCCTCACGTTACCAATCTGATGGCTATGGATGGGGATACTTCTCTACCAACTTGTTTTGCCTCTCTGCAGCCTACATCCTCGCCCATGACGAGATCTCAGACTATTTTGGTAGCTTCTCTCTCCACGTGTACTCTTCTTTCTCTCTATTCTTCTGTTTCTTTTATATGCATTGCACAACAATTACATGTTCCATATGCATCCATTCCTATCTTTTCCACATTCCTTCTAACATGCCCGCTCGATCATCCTTCTACTATCTTCTCCACTACCCCACCCTTTGTTACTAGAGCTGACTCTATCACTTCACCTGAGCCCTCCACCACTTCTCAACTTTCACATCCATATAACCTCCGACCTTCTTATGGAAACTCTAGTGAAAATTTTAAAAATAGGAGAAGATGGAGGCTCCAACTTAGAGGTCAGTTTAGAGGGGAAATCAGGGACATGGATTAACCAAAGAGAAAATCTAAGAAATAACATGAAAAGGAACAACCCAATTCAAGTGGCATGAACCATTCACAATTATCGTTCAAGACGGAAGAAAAACTCTACATTAAGCCATATCAAGGTGAGATTAATTCTTTGAAGTTAAATCACTAATTATATTTGTTAGAGGTTTATTTTAGAGTTGACCACACAGATGAGGGACCTAAAATTTGATTTTAGCATTTGATATTATAGGGACATTCCGTAACTTGGTGGGAAATCCATACGAAAACCTTCAGACTAGAGGGATACCCTGTAGTGATTAAGTGGGAAGATTTCAATATCCTCATCAAGTAGTTTTACCATATTGGGTATGTGTGAGAACAATGGATCTAGAAGAATTACCTTGGGTAGATATAAGTGCTGAGTGTATAGGAGTACACCACGAAATTTAGGAAGATGGAGATAATTTTTAGTATCTCCACAAAGAACCATACATGTTTCTCAAGTATATGGGGGTTATAAAGAACCATCAATGCAAGAAACAAATGTTGTTTAAACCCATAACGAAGAATGGGGATTATGTACAGGCACAATAATAATATAAAATAAGGAAAAACAACTAGGTCAAAGTAGAAAGAGCACCATAGAGCTTCCTAGAATGGGAAAGAAAAAATATAACAGTGATAACACACTAGTGAATATATCGTAGCAACAACTATAACCACTATAACATTTTTGGTCTTATACAGAAGAAGTGTTGGAAGTTGTATCTAGAGCTAAACCCAAAGAACCAAAAGAAATATTCTAAGAAGAATAATCTCATGGCCATAGATTCAGGTAACTAGTTGGAAAGAAGCTCATATGTGGATGAGGAAGAGAAATAAATGACCATTCTCTTCCTTAGAAAGACACGAATAGAGAAGGCTAAAATTGATATTCTATTCAACTTGAGATCATAGAAAAATTTCATAGCAATAAATCTAGTCTTGAAACTAGCACTAGAGACTCATGAAAATTCTAGCCCATAACGATTAAGATGTGTCAACAAGGATGCAAGGATAAATGTAAAAAGATAGTGCAAAATCAAATTGTATATTACTGTTGATTTTCTTGTTTGATGTGGCCAGCCCACGTGGTCCCATGCCAGCACAATCCTTCGTGGTCCTTCGCTAATATTCAGATATTGAATATGGTTTGATTGCAATTGATGCGGTAGGTGATTATTAATCAACCCACGGTACTTACCTGTCCTTGTTGCGACACCTGTCCTCCTCGAAGCTGCCAAACCCTAATTCTCACTTATTCCCTTTTCACTTTGTCAATTCGCGCTCATTTGTCATTTTCACCTCGTCGTTTTGATGCTCTGTGGTTCTGCTCTGATGCTCGGCTCCGCCTCTGGTTGTTCTACGCCTGTGTTGACACACTGTTGAATTTATGAAGGGTTAATGGATAAACGATATGGTTTTTCACTGTCTTTTCATCCGTGTATCCGGTTCAGGCTTTACTGGTGAGTTATGGTTCTTTTACTTAGCATTTGGCTTGTTTTTCGTGTCTATGCTCAGTCGACTGGTTCTACTTCTGTATTTACAGTTTGTCTCGGTCAATGGCGCTATAATTTTGTGGTGAATGCTGGTGTTGAGGGTTTCTGGTTTGCCCAGTTGACAATGTGCAGTTCGTTGGTCTGCAACCTGGTATTTCTCTGGCGCTCGGCTCTGTGCTCAGGTAATTCACTTGTTCCCTGCTATAGTTCCTTGTTTGCTATTCGAGCTGTGTCTAACAATACTCGGCCCCTCCGTGGTCAGGGTTTCACTTCATTTCGGTGAGTTGTGGACTCGGTTCACTTTCAGGTATGGCTCTCCCCTTTAGCCATAAACGGCTTCGCTTCTTGCTAATTCGTTTTTAGCTTGACGGCTTCGTTTCTGGTTCGAGGGTTTTATTTTGGTAACAAACCCTAACTTAACTCCTTCGTAATGGTTGCAGGTGACCGATTCCGTAGCTCTCGCAAAGATTTTGGTCGATATTTCTCCCGGGTAGCTCTGTTCTTATCTTGGTTGATTTCGTGGCTCTTCGTTTTGGCTGTGTCTGCTTGTGTCTGTAGTCTATATATTGGATGCTTCCGTGGCTCTTTGTTCTTGCTGTAGTTACTTGCATCTGTATGATTAATAGTTGTAGCGTTTAATGTTTGGCTGTTCCAACCCATAGCCGTGGTGTGGAGGGTTGCTGTAGGTTCTGTTAGTTGATTGTTCGGTTCATCAAACCCTCGTCGCACAGTTCATTCATGTAATTTTAAATTCGACAAGCCTGCAATGTATTATACAGTGATATGTAATCTATGATTAAGTTTGATGCTGTTGCTTACCCGGTTTCGACTGTGGGTCGTTGTGTTCTTCGACACTGTTCGCTTCTTTCCGCCTATTGCTCACTCTCGGTCTTGGCTTATCTTTAGACTTGTGGTATTTGGAATATCGGTCACTGTGTTTGCCTGCAACGATATTGGATATGCAATAATATATATGTGAACTTTTTGTGAGTCTCTGTCACTGTGTTTGCCTGCAACGAATTAATTGTACAGAAATCTATATAGAAATTTGTAATACAGAGGACTTATGTATTCCATTCGTATGTCTACTTGTGCACAGAATTTTAGATGAAGGAAATTTGATATATATTTCTCTAATTCTCTTTTCAAATTGCTTAGCTACTGAACCCCTCTGGGTTATTTTGTCTGTCCTTTTATACAATAGTTATAGGCAGTTAGATAACTGCAGATAGTTATTCCTTACAGTTTGTCAGATAGTTATTCTATTACAGTTTGCCTGGCAGTTACTATAAACTTACTTTACCTGTCTATTCATTTGTTTACTTTGTCTTCTTTGTTCCACAAGGGTTTGCTGTTTACATTTCTTATTGATATTAATCTAATTCTAACAACTATAATTAAGACCTGTTGCTACAGTAAAGTAAAATAAATAAAAATTAACTAACAGAATCTAATGTTGTAGTTGACTTTGGAAGAAATTAAATAAAAAACGTAAGAAATCTGACAGACTTGCTGTCCTTTTGTCGAACTGTTCATCTTTCCCAATCTTCTTCAGAAACTTTGTCCGCCCTTTCTCGGTCTTCACCCTGTCGACCAGATGCTCCTGCATCAGGCTGCCGGGGTAAAAGAGAGATCTCATGGCTCCGTTCCATGAGTTCCTCCACCGAGTAGCCCGCCTTCCGAATCTGTGTCTCGTCGAGCCAGGAACTCTCCTCCATTGGACGATCCTTCCACTTGACGAGATAACGCAGATACTCCTTCCTGCGCGTTTTCTTGGCTACCTGTGTGCTGATGATTCCTTCGATTTCATGGGTCTTGACCGACGGTAGCTGTTTCTTCCAAAGACTGCTCTCGAACTGGGTGTCCCGTTGTGGCTGTACCATTCTTTCGTCTTCCGCCTGGGCATGATATGGGAACAGGTCTACCACGTTGAATATGGGTGATATACCTATATCAGGTGGCAGCTGAATTTCATATGCATTCGCTGAAAACTTGCGAAGAATTTTGCATGGGCCGATTTTCTACATTTCAGTTTGTTATACGTACCCTTAGGAAACCGTTCCCGACGCAAATGCGCAAGGACTTCGTCTCCAATCTCAAAATGTACCTCACGTCGTTTTATGTCTGCATGATGCTTATATTTCTGCGTGTTGTCCTGTAATCTCAATTTAACTTTCTCGTGCAGTTCGCTCATTGCTTCGGCAAAATCTTCCCCGTCTGCACTCCTCCTTTCTAGCTGTCCTAAATCGCATAATTCATGTACTCCCCGTGGATGCATACCATATAAGATTTGGAATGGGCTAATACCTTTTCTCCGATTAGGCGAATCGTTATAAGCGAATTCTGCCTGGGCAAGAGCTCGATCCCACAATCGCAAGTTTTCTCCTGTCAAGCTTCGCAACAAGTTGCCCAAACTCCTGTTCACCACCTATGTCTATCCGTCAGTCTGCGGGTGATACGCAGAACTGAAATTTAACTGTGTGCCCAGCTTTTTCCACAGGGTGCGCCAAAAATGCCCTGTAAATTTTACATCCCTGTCTAAAACTATAGTTTTTGGTAAGCCATGTAATCAAACTACTTCTGTGAAGAAGAGATGTGCCACGTTTGTGGCGTTGCTCGTCTTCCGGCACGGAATGAAATGAGCCATTTTTGAAAATCTATCCACCACCACCATCACTAAATCATATCCCCGCTGCGTTCTAGGCAATGCTAGGAAAAAGTCAATGCTGACTGAATCCCACGCCCTGCTTGGAACTAGTAGGGGCGTATATAACCCAGTATTCTGGCTGTGCCCTTTCGCTAGTTGGCAGATTTTACACCTGGTTACATATCTCTGTACGTCCCGACTCATTTTCGGCCAGTAATAAAAATGTCCTAGCCGTTCCAATGTTTTATCAACGCCAAAATGTCGTGCTAAACCTCCACTATGTTTCTCTTTCACTAGATTTTCCCTCATCGAACAATCCGGAATACATAGCTGTCCACCTCGAAATAACAATCCTTCCTGTAAATTAAAATCTAGCCATGGGCTTGTATTCCTTAAGACAGGATTTTGGCATGCCTCAAAGGCTTCCTTGAAATCTGCGTCCATCTGGTACAAATCCTTCAAATACTCAAACCCCATCACCTGTATGCCGCTTTCCTGTAAGAGCAAGGATCTTCTGCTTAAAGCATCTGCCACTTTGTTGGCTTGCCCACTTATGTGCTTCAACACGAAAGCAAAACTTTGCAGGTACTCCACCCACATGGCGTGCTGATGGTTCAATTTGTGCTGTTGTGTTATGTACTGTAACGCAGAATTATCAGAGAACAAAACGAACTCATTACCTAGTAAGTAGTTCCTCCAATGCTTCAAGGCTTGAACCACTGCATAGAATTCTTTGTCGTATGTCGAATACTTCTGCCGACTTTCATTTAGTTTCTTACTAAAGAACGCCACTGGTCTGTCCTCTTGACTGAGTACAGCGCCAATAGTTGTCCCACTTGCATCACACCGAACCTGAAAAGGTTTGCTAAAATCGGGCAGCCTCAAGATTGGCCTCTCCGTTGTTTTCCGCTTCAGAAGTTGAAAACTGTCTTCTGCTGCCTTAGTCCAGCAAAAAGGTTGGCTGGCCTTTTTGATGGTCTCTAGCATTGGCGCGCAAATTTCACTAAAATTCTTAATGAACTTTCTATAAAAACTTGCTAAACCGTGAAAGCTATGTACCTCGAATAAACTCTTTGCTGACGGCCAACTCATGATTGCTGTAATCTTCTCTGGGTCCATTTTTAACTCATTCTCCGCCACTACGAAACCCAGATAAATTAACTCCTTCTGTAGGAAAGTGCATTTCTTCAAATTTATCAGCAGTTTGTTCTGCTGCAGCTTCTCGAATACTCTTCGAATATGTTGAAGATGCTCTCTTTTCGTCCTGCTAAAAATTAAAATATCATCCAGATAGACTATCACGAATTTCCAATAAATTCCTTTACATTTTGTGTCCGATCAGTTCTCATAAAGGTACTTGGAGCGTTACTAAAACCCAAAATGGCATAACCAGCCATTCGTAAAGGTCCTTCGTTGGTCTTTGAAGCGCTGTCTTCCATTCGTCTCCTTCTCGTAAATTCTGATCTGATGATACCACTTTTCAGATCGATTTTGTAAATATTGCGCCCACTAAGGCAATCCATCATGTCATCCATTCCTATGCAGGTGAGGAAAACCTGTTATCGGATGGTAGATCTTGTTATAGCCCGCGAATTTGTACAATTCGCCCACTCTCCCACCCTTCTTGGCACAAGGACTGTAGGTACTGCACAGGCGCTTAAACTGCTCTCTGATCAGTCCCTTATCTAACAACTCCTGCACTTGTTTGCGTACTTCTTCATTGTCCTTTGGACTCATTCTATACGCTGCCTTGTTCAGCAAGCTTGCTCCTGGTATAAAATCAATGTGGTGGCTGATGCTCCTTTTAGGAGGCAACTTATTAGGTAACTCATCAGCCGCAATGTCTTGAAATTCTTCTAACAGCTCTTGTATTTCTTTGGGCAATTCTGATTTCTCTAAGTTCAGTAATACTGGCTTCATCCTCCTCACAACTGCAAAATTAATTTCATTTTCCTCAACCTGCTTTATGAACTGTTTTCCTCCCATTAATAGCGCCTTTGTTCCACTTGATTCTGCTGAATCT
>APFE031732913.1:0-11911 GCA_000404065.3 Pinus taeda
TATCGGTCACTCCCGTTGGTTTAGTACCCGGATCTACTGCGATCCACTGATCTTTATCCACCAACAGATCCTCCATCTTGAGTTTCCACAACTCAAAACTCTGACCATTGAACTTCTCAATCTCTATCTTTCCGCTACTCACCATCTTCTTTCACCATCAGAATCGTTCTCGCAGATCTCCCACTGAACAGGGTCTACCACAGGTCCGAGCGAAACCCCTCAGCAACAAAGGCGTCCCCTTGAAGCCAAAACAGCTCCGATACCAAATGTAGGTTTTAACCCCGTACATAAATTACCTGTATACGAATTCTAAATCACAGGAATAATAAAAATGCGAGAGCATAACACATAAAACACATATACACAGAGATTTCCCACTGGATCTCAAGACCGAGACTACCAGCTTGATTTTTCATTATGTTCCTTTCAATGTTACAATACATAATTATACATGCCGAAGCATCCAATACCATGGACCGAAAAACCATCACGTCCAATACCATGGACTAAAAAACCATCGATCCAATTACCATCGACCGAAAACCATTGCATCCAAAAGAAACATGTGCGAAAATCATGCACAAAACCATAGGTGGGTCCGCCCAACCTAACATAGGGTCCAAAACCAAAATTTTCCGAGGCGCTGCCCCGGACCCCATAAAGTGGGTTACGGGTACCCCTCAAACACCCTTGTTAACTATGTGGAAAGAATATAACACAACCCAACAACCCTCAAGGGTATACTCGAGTCTCAGTCCATAGAAATCCATCTTGCTAGTTCTAAAGAACTAATCCTACAAATTCGATCCACCCATAAAGACAACTTCGAATTTTCTTCTCTACTGTGATTCTTTCTCTGGTACCATGTAGAAATTTAATGTGTAGATTCAAAATTACTCATGAAATTTACTAGATCAAAAGACTTGAAGCTACTCTACTCATCTAGGTAAATAAAATCATGATCAAGAACACAAATCATTAACATCCATCAAGATTCAACACACGTGCATAAAGACTTATCTAGGGGAAATAAACTGCTCACAACCCTTTATTATATGTATTACATTAATCAAATAATCCAGATGAATACAATAGGCTTTGCTCAAGCTTGAGCTCAACCTACACATGTATCTTCTATCCTCTTCCTTGGTGACCGAACCTGGCCAACACTTAGCCAAAATTTCGAGCCTCCAAGCCCCTATTTCCTTAAGATGTTCCCTTAGGAATTAGGCCCCTATTAATTAGGAAATTCACCAATTTTGATTATGAAATTACTATAGGTCATTTTCTGACTGCATGCATGACCTATACAACTTTTACTTGTTTGCAATTTATAGTACACTCTCCTTGAACTCCAATCTCAACTGGGTAACTCGAATTCTCTGCATGCATGAGTTAATTTAGGTTGATTGATTAGTTAACTGGACAATTACTCAATGTGAATAAAGTTACACACCCTTGTTAGTTAGTGTGAAAAAAGTTACACACCCTTGATTGAACCTCCACTAGTTCTACTAACAGTGAGAACTGGTTACATTGACAATAACTCAAACTAACTGAAATAGATTTCTATAAATTAGTAATCAATCATGTAGAACTGAACTCAAGTGTCTCTAACTCAAATTTACTGAGTTAACAGAATGACAAGAGTCATGTCACCTCAGTTAACAACTTCCAAGTGTTCTGCTGAAATTGAAATTTGAATTTCCCCTAATTTAAGCAAGACATAATTAAATTAAAATTTTCTTGCTGCATTTTCAACAAGTTAGAGTCCCAATCTCAGTTGTCAGACTCATCTATAATACAAGATAAGTTTCTTATTCATGCTCATGTCTAAACGAATGCAATGTATATGCTTTTTTACTTTTAATAAAATGCATATATTGTTATGAGTAATGTATGCCTATTCATGATTGTAGTGAGAGAGGTTTGAACTCTCTGTTGTCATAGTTTAGGCCAGTGATGGACCACTTATGTATATAAGCAGTTTGTGCAGTGAATCACTTATGCTACGTGTTTAGTAAAAAGGAATTAAGCCTGTCAGAATATATATTATATATATATATATATATATATATATATATATATATATATATATATATATATATATATATTATTCTATATAGATTACGGAATCATGGATATCGTTTCAATTTCTTCTGTTATTTGTTTTGAATTGATTGTTTTCTAAAATCCTGGGTTGTTGAGTCACCAACTCATTGAGAGATTTCCAATGATATTAATTTTATCCCAAACCAACCCATGGATAAAAAATTATGGTCATTCAAATATTTGTCCAATAACCCTTTGCCACGTGACTCCCATGTGATTCCCCCATAGCACTCCACACCACATGCTAAGTCACTCTAGGGCCCACAAGGCCAGGCCCTAGTGTGCATCGCGACCCTTTCCTGTTATAACTACTCTTGGCCTTGACCTTCCCCTCTTTTCTCGACAACATAACATGACATCTCGTTGTAAGATTAGAGCGAGACAAGAATGCTCTTCATTTATCATCGAGTTAGAGATTTCTCCTCTCTTGATCCCCACCCCCTCACCTTGCATAACATATGCCACACACAGGAATCCTCTGAACCCTGAGAACTTGAGCTCCTAAGATGGTAAAAGTTCCCATCACTTACCAATAACTTCTATGCTACCCAACCCCGTCACTCTTGGTCCTTCTTTTGTGTTCATACCACAAATTTTCTTGAATTTTGAATACCCAAGGCTCAGAGACGACACCATATTAGCGTCACGTTGACGTCCCTTTCCCTAGCATTATATTGACATGTCTCGCTCCACCAAGATCCCTTCCATTAACCTCATTACAAAGCATTCTTACTAGGGTGATATAGGAATTTTGTCCATCACATAACATAAAAGACCACTCTAATAAGACTTTGGCACTTAAAAACTATTTACAGGACTATTGACATACTTACACATGTAAGTGTATTCATGGGAAATGCTCATGATACATAGTGAATCCCTCCTAAGCTTATATATAAACATATACGTTAACCGGGATGCTCGACTCTCAGTCAAATATGGACTATCCTACCCCAACTTATGCAATGCATGCATGCATATAATAATATATATTTATATTATATATTAATATATATATATTATATATATAATATATATTATTATATATATATTCATTCCTCTTGAGCTTAGACAACACGTAACCAACTTTCATCTACATATATGTTCAAATTTACTCATTAACAAAATGGACAATCTTCCATGTGCCCAAAGATTACGCTAATGAATGACCTAGAAAAATGATTTGTAAATAAAATGAAGACAACAGAAGGTGGCTCAGCAACACAATTTTCAGTGTTGATATCACACGGAACATGGGAGTGAACTTGCATCCTCCTTTCGCGCTTGTTTTCATCATAGACAATATCTACCCTTTCTGCTATGTTTTGGTCCCTTTGTGGGTTTTAATTTCTTTAAAGTCTAATCACATTAAACATGTGGGATAATTACGCTGTGCTCCTCTATCATCCCGAATGAATTACATCTTTAAGTTTGACTTTGACTAGAGAATGTTGAAGCGAACATTACGAAATATTTTTTAATACACGCCATATTTCATCACCAATAAAATGTGCATATGATTTTTGATGGTTGCATATAAAGAAGAAAAGGACTAAATAATGTGTAATTTATTTAGTTCAAATATAATTGATAGGTATTTGTTAACAAATATTTTGACTGAGAGATTATTATCAAGTGGAAATATATTATAAATTACATTTAGCAATGTTATTAAGCCTTAGTAAATACATAATAAATAACATTTAGTAGTATTATTATGTAAGTAATAATTACTATATTTTATGTGTAGAAGTATGATTATGTGAGGCAAGATATTGGGATTATAAAAGTAATAAAGAAAATAAGTATTGTTAAAATTTTATTAATAGTGTGGGATAGATAATATTTTTCATTTTTTCATAATGTTTAAAGGAGAATAATGATGTTATTCACATTCGTATATTTTGAATTGATCATTGTGATGTTGGTGCACTTTTGAACCACTTATCAATTCTCCAACACTTTGTGTTATTTGTCAACAAGAATATTTGTTGCAAAGAGATGAATTAAATTGTCAAATATTTGAAATTCTTCAATGGACAAGCATTTGTTAGAAATATTTTGAAGGAGGTTCTAACCATTATTTTTTGTGCAGCATTGTGAATATTTGTCAACGACTTAAAGAATTAGGCCTAGGTTTGAGTGATGCCTTGTTGTCAAAATATTATTTCCAAATTGATTACAAAGGTAAAGGTTGTCCATAAACTATGTGCTGGAGTTGCTTCTGCATTACTAGGTTTATCCATCACTAGTGGTATTTCTCACAAATATTATTAAGTGATGACCAAATGAGTAGTTGTTTCTCTTTGGAAATGTGTCACACAAACTACTTTTATTTATAAGTATATATCATGAACATAATTATTGTTTTATTTTAATTAAAATATTTAAACACACAATCTTAAAATAATTAGTGTATTATAAATACTTAAATTGTTATTATTATTAATCAATCAATTTAATAGATATAATTGATATAAATACAACAACAAACCTTGTAAGTATTGTAACACCAAGGAAATTTTTTGAGACTAAATTTGACAAATGGACTAATTTTCTATGCTTTTTTTCCCAAAAAATATCTAATGAATGTCATCTTTTTCAAAAATGATCTAGCCTAATTTTTACGAAAAATTATTTTACCTAAAATCCATATATATATATATAATATGGACAATAGATTTGGAACAATTTAATTTTAAAAACAACTTTCAAATTCCTTTAAAATTTTCTATAGACTAACCCAGGTAGGTAGTTAGTATATTCATTTAGTAAACTTCAAAAAATATATGAAAATTTTGAAATTGGAGAAAAAACTTAACACACTTCTCAATGGATAAATTTATTTTTAATCCCTAGATAATAATTTATTTATAAGCAATTAATTTATATCCATGAGATTACAACAATTTGAATTAAACATAGTTATTTGTATGCAAATAAACATAATACATAATATGAAACAACATTTTATTAAGCGAAGTCATTTGTGTTTGTTGAACATATATATATAGATAAAATATCAAACAATGTAGACAATTTGTCATCTTTATATAATTTTCATACTATATAGAGTTGATTTTTTTAATATAAATTTGTATACGTAAAATAATAAAAAATCTATATGTAATGTTTTCATTTAACTTATGATTTATTTAAAAAAAAAAAACATTATTTAACCAACATTTTTCAGAAGGCATATTGCATTTCAGAAACACATCTCAAGGATTCATGTTTCAAAAGGCATTTATATGTTTCACAAAACAATTAACTACATAATATTGCAATGGTTATTCAATTTGGTGAAATAAATTCAAATCTAACTAGTTTTCCATTATTTCGTAACTCCAAATTTGTAAAAGGTGGAGGAAGGTTTGTTAATGCCTACACCATCACTCTGTTAGTGTTACAATAAATATTGAAACTTGTAATCTTACATAGTGATCTTATCAACTGCATTGCCAATCTTATCCTTATCTATTATCCACCAGCCTTATATTCTAGCTATCACTAGAAGCCTATATTGTTCCTATAAATTAGGTTCATGTATAGCTCATTTTGTCAAGCAATGAAGTGTGTTATCTCTTCATTCTTCATCTTGTGATCTCTTGGTAGAAGGATTTTTTAGCTTTGTAGTATGATCCTTTGGTTTTTTAATACTCTTTCATGGTATTAGAGCTATACGGTGAGCTCCCTTCTCATCTTTTTGAGATCTATGTTAAAGTTTTAAAGATCTAGCTTTGGATCTAGATTTGTTAGGGTTTGCTGTTTGCTAAAGGCAATGTGCTTAGGTCAGGCATTCAAAGTTATTGTCTTCGACTTACATTTTCCTATTCAGTGGAAGATCAACACAATATTTACATTTGCTTTAGTGGAGGAGCCGAGACAAGATCGAAAGCTTCGAATCGAAGGCTAGGCGTTGATATTTCTAGGCACTTGGTTGAATTTTAGTACTGTTAATTGTTGTCAGCATTTTCCTTTCAAAAGCATGGATCCATGGAGTGCCAAGTTGGAAGAGTTTATGTTACCTCTCTTGTTGTTCGTCGTTTGATGAATATTATTCAATCCTTGAAACAAAGTAGAGGTTGCAGGTTTTAAGTTTGTTGTTTAGTCTTTGAAGCCATCGAAGAAGAGCGTGGATGTTGTTGAGGCCTCATTGAACAAATCTATGTATTTATCGTAAGTTTTCAAAGACTCCATTCATATTTGACAGAATTTTCCATAATTAATTTGCCCGTCATTTTTAAAAAAGGAGAAAGGGTATTTAGAAATGGAAAAATGAATTTATGAATGTGTTGTTTTGGCTTTCAAAAAAGGAGAAAGTTTGGTTGTAAATTTTAAAGGAGGAGGAAAGCGTATGGGTAAAAGTTTTTTTAAAAAGGTTTAATTTGCTTAGGCCCTCACTAAATTTATTTTGAAATTCTTTGGATTTTGTTGGGAAAAATATTTTGAAATTCTTTTTGGTTAAAAAGAGAATTGGGAGAAAATTATTGGGTAGAGTAAAAAGAAGAATCTGGGAAAATATTATTGCCTTTTTCTAATAGAAATTCTCGACAATTTTTTTTACTGACATAAAATTATGTTTGGGAAATTTTTTTGGCATTTTGCAATAGTTGTAAATTTGAGTTTTGATATTATGGTGGAGTTAAGGATAAAAGAGTTACATACTGCTCACAATTATAATACATGGAAAAGAAAAATGCAACAATTGTTGCAATCTAAGGGGTTGTCGCAAACATTAAGTGAAAACCAACCGAATTTTACAAAAGAAGTTGAAAATTTTTCCTACAAGAACAAACTAGCTGAAGTAATGAGACTGATTGGGTTGCATATTTCAGACAACCTATTCTTTCATTTTGAAGAATGTGAAACTCCTAAAGAAAGCTTGGAAAAACTATATTTTGTATTTGGAGTTATCAATGAGTTCCATGCATTAGAATTGGAAACTAAATTATTAGCCCTGGTACCTGATGATCATTTCTCTATTAAGGAGTATCTATTTTTGTCTCAATTAAAAGCATGTGGCAAGGAGAAAAAATATGTTGAATGTATTTTCTTCATTTTGTCAAACTTAAAGGGTCCTTTTCAGGTTTTTGCATCTACCTTCTATGCATCAAGGGGTGCCCTTGGTGACAAATTTCAAATGCCAAACTTTGAGATATTTTGTGATCATATCATACGAGAATAATCTAAGCTCAAGCAACTAGATGTTCTGTCTAGCTCTTCAAATCAAGCTTTGGTGGCTCATAAATCCAACGGTAAGCACAAAGCTCAGTTTCAACCAAAGAAAAATTATGCACGAGGCTATGAGTCTCCCTCCAAGCCTAATAAGAATACTAAGTCTTCTCCTCCACTTCTAAGAATGAAGAATCCTCCTTAAAGAAAACAAAAAATAGCAAAAGAAGAAGACCAAAACAGATGAAATTTTTACTTTTTGTTGAAAATAGGGGCATATTGAAGCAAGATGTTGGATAAAGTTGAATGTCTTAGACGAGGCCATGAAGAAGCACACTATTTCAGTAGGCAAGTGACATGCTCTATCAGCCCAAGCAATACGTAAACCTACAAAAAAATGGATACTTGATTCAAGAGCTTCACATCATATGACTCTTTGTCATGACCTTCTTCCCTCTACATCTCATAACAACATCTCACTAATTGCAGTTGATGACTCTACACAACTTGAAGTCTTAGGATCAGGGACTGTATAGATGACAAATGGGTGTAGCAACAATGTGCTCCTAGTCCCTGAAATTTCTACAAATTTACTGTCCATTTATCAAATTTGTCATTTTGGTAGTGGGAAAACTGTAGATTTTTCTCCAAATGAAGTATTTATTAGAGAATTACATGATCCTGCAGTTGTTGTTGTTATTGGATAAGCTGATCATGCCTCTAGATTACATAATTTTTATATATCTTGTGATCTCTTTGTAGAAGGATAGTTTAGCTTTCCAGTTTGAGCCTTGGGTATTTTAATACTCTTTCACACACTGCCCTCTAGAAACTCTCCACTGTAGCCCCTGTACCTACAAAATAATGATATATACAACATTAGAGTGTTAGTATTTCATGAACTCACTTGTTTATTGATGGATTCATCAATACAATATCATCTATTTTCATATGTATAATATTATAGTGAATTAATTATCATATCAATTTCATCTCTACTAACATATTTATATGTATAATATTACAGTAAATGAATTACCATATCAATTACATCTCTCCATCTCTCCTAACAATTGTAATAATATGAGCACAAGATAATAAACTTGGCTATTGATTTACAAAATGTGCCTTTGTAGTGTCAAGATATCCCCTCAAACTCATGTTTGGGATAGCCTCCTTCTCAATAGTGTTTTTAGTTGTTCATTGTATTCAATTAGCATTGACATATCACATACCCATCACCAAATTCTTTGTATATGATATTGATGTTCCTATTTCCAAAACACATCTTATAATATGCATAATGACTCGTGGCAAAAACGCATATGCCAATATAGTAACATAAATAAAATCAAATGTAAATGTAAATGGTGTGGTTATAGGGATATAGAGTTAGAAATAATGGATTTTATTTTTAAAGGTTTGACTTTATATTATGTGCTAAAAATATACAAAGTTTGTTTATTGGTGTTATGGGCCACCCTGTTAGGAAACGGTCCCAATAATACATATAGAGAAAGTTTTCCTTAACCAGTTTATATGGCCAAAAATATTTACAGTTTTGACCATAGCTACAAAAATATAGAGCAAGTTTTCCTTAACTAATTTGGCCAAAAATACTAACAGTTTAGACCATAGCTACAAAAATGTTGTTTACAAAAAGGAGGGCTTCCCTTGGGTGGGTCTGCTTGAGTTCGACAAAATTGAGAAGATGCTTCTGTGAGTTATCTTCTACATAAAAGAGATATTATTTAACTATGAGACTTGTTGTAGGATGAGCACCTAAGAAGAGATGTTGAGCTTGGCTCTCCTTCTTGCTGAGAGTGATGTTCCAAACTATTTCCCTGATGGACCTATTTGAGCTGACAATCCCTAATTCTGAATCACGGATTCTACAATCTATCCTTCTATCAAAGCCTTTAAGTCCATAATGAAGTATTCCAAAGTAGTCCATGTAGGGGGAGGCCCAAATTGCTGAACCTCTGTGAAAGGGAATAATGCCTTTGAATTAAATATTAAACTCTTCAAAGTATTCCATGCAAGTAGAGGTCCAAATTACCATACCTCTATAGGAGGAAATGTGGTCAAGTCCCATGTTTTTTGCCAATGACAATGAGAGTTTGCCCAATAGTGGAATAATCTAGCATATGTCAAAATTGGCCAAATTGCCAATCTTGGGAGCAAAATCATTGACTGATTTGGGTATGTGGTAAGTAAGAGGGAAAATGCTGACAACGTTCACCCAGGACTTCGAAGCCATGGCCATGCGAACATACATGATATCCCTGTACCTAATTAGTTGAAATTTTCTCTGATTTAGAACTTGTGAATGGTTAGGAAGCCAAAACGTCGACTGGATAGTGAGATAAAAACGAGGCCAAGGGACCACTGAAAAAACCATGACCACCCTGCTAATTGAGGTATGGAGGGTATGAACATGATGCCCACTATAATGAGGATATTCCATCGCCAAGACAACCAGAGCATGCTTACAAATGGACTAATTATTGAATAGGAGGAGAGGAATATCATAAAAGGAATTGTTTCTACCTGTAATCACCACCATACTCACTGTTACTTTAGACGTTTGTTGTTTAGATTCAAAGGTTGACAAAGTTATAGGATGGCGTAAGGAGGGACATCGGATCAATCTGACTC
This sequence comes from Pinus taeda, assembly GCA_000404065.3. Lineage (NCBI taxonomy): Eukaryota > Viridiplantae > Streptophyta > Pinopsida > Pinales > Pinaceae > Pinus > Pinus taeda. The sequence goes on from APFE031732913.1 coordinate 9,946, forward strand.
CAGCCTTGTCTTGCATACATGCATTCTAACATTTTGTTCCGTGTGCATACCCTGGGCATAGTTATTCATCCACATCTAGCACCAACGGGCTAAGAAATTTTTGAGCCACTTCCACCAAGTTTTCACACTGAGAGATTTAGTGAGAACTTCAGGATCTCGTAGGCCTAAGCCTCCTGCAACTTTGGGTAGACACAACTTTTCCCATGCCACCAAATTCCCATTTTCAATTTAGCTGAGTGCCTACCCGGAGTAAGGAGTGTTGGAGGCCGTGAAGCTTGGAGAGGATGGCTTTAGGAGTTGCTAGAGATGATAAGATGTAAGCAGGCATGACTTGAAGCATTGGTTTAAGGAGAGTGAGACGACCAACGAGGTTAAGAGCTCGAAATCTCCAACTGGAGAGTTTTGCTTCCATTTTTCTCATAATTTCTTCCCACACTGGGAGACATAGGGGATTAGAGGTGAGGGAGCACCATGTATTTGTTTGGAAGGGAGCTCTTTTTGAAACAAAAAAGGTGAGAGATGTGGATTTGAACTACTTGGGAAGTGTTAAAAAAGAAGATTTGAGATTTTTTGTTGTTGATCTCAGTGAAAGAGGAAACCAAGAAGGTGTCTAGAATTTGTTTAAACTCCAAGGCTTCCTTGTGCGAGGGATGTCCCATTAGCAGGGTATCATCAATGAATTGTTAGTGTGTCGATTGTTGATGATTGGAGCCAATATGGAGTCCCATCAAGAAATTGTGTGAAAGGGCATGCTTGATGCAATGCTTTAAGCCTTCTGCTACTAGGAGAAAGATATAAGGAGAGAGGGGATCTCCTTGCCTCATGGCCCGGGAAGGTGTGAAAGTGGTGGAGGGTGATTTATTAATAGGAATAAAAAAGAATGTTTTGGAAATTAGTGACATCACCCAGGAGATCCATTTGTCCTATGAACCATAGGCGTGGAGAGTGTGATAAATGTATTGCCAACTTACCTTATCAAAATCCTTGGACATATCAAGTTTAAGGAGCATACCAGGTTGTTTATAGATTTGAAGTGAATGAATATGCTCTTGGGCTAGAATTATGTTGTCTAGAATTTTCTTGCCCTCGACATATCATATTTGTTCAAGGGAGATGATTAAGGGAAGAAGTAGTTTAAGGCAGTTGGCGATGGTTTTCTTATTAAATTACAGAGAAAAATAGGACAATAATCATCTAGGGAAGAGGAATTGGAAGACTTAGGCATGAGGGAGATGAAGGAAGCATTGATAGTAGTGAGGAATGAGACTATGCATCTTGAGTTTTCCACTACCTGCCAGACATCATGCCCTAGGAATTTCCAGCACGATTTGTAAAATTCTGTCATGAACCCATCACAACCAAGGGCCTTGTCATTGGGCATGCCCATGGAAACCTGCTCCACTTCTTGTAAAGTAATCTCTTTCATAAGCAAGGAATTTTGTTCTTCAAAAATGAGTTTAGGGATGTGTTCAATTACTTGACGAATTTCCTTGCATATATTTGGGATCAAATCTATGAGAAGAGACTGTAAATGATGAGATAGTGTTTGTTTTATTTCCTCATGATCCTCCACCATTTTGTTATGCTGGTTCTTGAAGTGACTGATGCGATTTTGTTGCAAATAGTTGATCATTGATCTGTGGAAGAACATGGTGTTTCTTTCCCCTTCTTGCAGCCATTTTACTCTGGAGTTTTTCTTATAAAGGATTTCTTCTCGAGCTAGCCACTCATTCAGTTGAATTTCTAGAGTCTCTTTTGAGGCTTTTAATTCTTCCATTTGGCCATGCCATGATGATAGTCTATTTCAGTTCTTTCATCTCCACTTCTAATATTTTTTTGTTCCTGAATGATGTTGCCAAATTTTTTTATGTTCCATACTTTCAATTTTTGCTTGATGTATTTTAGTCTTTGTTGAAAGAGATACATGGTATTGCGGCATTGCCTACAATGAATGCTTATTCTATCC
>APFE031732921.1:2484-17105 GCA_000404065.3 Pinus taeda
CGAGTATGGGAGGAGGGAGTCGTCCCCAAAACCCTGTTGCGGTAAGCCTACTTCTACCACAGGTAAGCCCAGGTAAGCACTCTTCATAGTTTAAATTTAATGTTAATAAGTTAATTAGATATCTATTTTGGGGTTGTTACATGCAACTTCCGAAAACATTGCATATCTCCTACTGCAATTAATCAAAGATTTTTGTTCTAATAATGTGTTTCAAGTGATCACTGATAATGCAACAAATTGTAAGGCAATATGAAAAATTATTAAGCGTACTTATCCAAACATCTTTTGGTCTAGGTGCTTGGTGCACAGTGTGAACATTTTGATGCATTATATTGTGAAGCATAAATAATGTTGATGGATTAATGAGCTTTACAAGAGAGGGAAGCAACTCAATAAATTTATCACAAGGCATACAAGGGTAAACTACTTTTATGGCACTTACTCCAAGTTGCAATTGCTTAAACTTGCAAAAACAAGATTTGCAAGTTATTACCTCACCTTTAGGTGGCTGGTGAGGGTATCATGGGATGACATTAACACTAATAGAGATGGTGCTAATGTAGCCAAGGACACTATTCTTGACAATTACTTTTGGTCGCAAATTAATTATGTTTTGCAATTCACCAAACCAATTTATTACATGATCAAGTTTGCAAATTTAGATCGACCAATAATTGGGGAGGTGTATGAAAAAATCGATAGCATGTCGGGGTAGATTAAAGACATTGTTGAGGCTAGATATATCACCTTGTACAATTATATTCGTGTAGAGGTGGAAAAATGACAGGAAATGCTAAACATTCCATTGCATATCTTAGCATATGTTTTGACACCTAAATACTATCATCCATCATAGCTTTCAACACCAACACCTGCGGGGGGGGGAGTAGGAGAAAACCACACCTAGATCTAGAGGTTGTATTTGGTTATATGAAAGCATTGGATAAATTAGTCCCTGATGAGGAGGAGTCTACCATGCTACAAAAACATTTGAGCAACTATACTCTTAGCATTGGTCCATTTGGGAGCATGCATGCAATTAGAGATCGAGAGAATTTGTTTTCTCTTGAGTGGTGGAACATGCATGGAGTTGCTACTCCACTTTTACAAACTTTGGCATTGCGGGTGATATCATAGGTGGTACACACTTCCTTTGTAGAGAGCTGTTGGAGCTCTTATTCTTTCATCCACAGTGTTAAAAGGGATAGGTAAAATTTAGATCAGGCAGAGAGCTTGGTTAATGTTCACTACAACTTGCAATTATTGTCCCATTACTGTGATGATGCAAAGACTAATAAAGACCTTAAGGTTTGGGACAAAAATCCAGAGGAGCCCAATTTGGAGGATGGAGTGTGTTGATTAGAGCAATTGGGGTATCCATGATGATGATGATCGAGTTGAGATGCCACCTCCATCCGGTCCCATGGTTTCTAGGTTCCATGCTTTAACACCAACAACATGGGCTTCATCTTCATCAATTCGATTGCCACAACTTCCAGGTTCAACATCTTCTTCACTAACACCATCTTCTTCATTGCCAACATGTGGAGGCTCACGTGATGTTCGTTCTGGAAGGAGGAGAGATTAATAGATATATTCACAGTTTACTACTTTTTTCATAGATTAGTCTTGAAGTCTTGTTGTGAAATGACGCTTCTACGTCCTCACTTCGAAAAAACCTCCTCGTGTCGTGAAACATTGGGTTGGAAACCTTTTCCCACACTTGGATGTACACTTTAGGCGACAACAAGACTCATCACAAATATATTTAATCTATGCCACACTCTCGAAACAAGGAGGATATCCTTAGACTAAAAAAAAAATTACTCTCAACTTGATTCCTGTTAAGCTTAGGTGTGTTCTATGCTAGAGCAATTTATTTTAATTTCCCAATATCTTTTCCAGATTAGCAATCACATCAACATTAAAGTAAACTGCAGATAGAACATAAATATAAATTGCAAAAGAGAAGAGAAGACAAGAGGACACAAGATGTGGCGCCAACCAGGGACAAACCCCAATGTGGGGAAGCCCTTGGTCAATTCTTCTTTTATGTTCTTCAAAGTTCAGTAGAGAGAGAGATAGTACATTTACAACAGAATCAACACTTTGACTTATCTAGATTTGAGCATAGATCATCTCCTACAATGATGATACATGAGATCAGTTGAAAACATTTTTCTTCAACTGATTCTCCAAGGTGACGGCTTCACCTATCGTCCATTTGCTGCACCTTACTGTGTAGCACCATGTTGTACCATCACAGTGCAGGACCTTGATGACTGAGCTGCTCTCATCTGCTCTCATCATCACGCTGCCCATCATGCTGCATCTTCCATCATCATGCAGCCCTATTCATCATCATTTTGACTTATTCATCATTTTGATGCCCATGCCCATCATGATCTGAGATATGAGAGTTATATCGAGATCTAGTAATGATCCTATAACTTTCATAAGACGGTAATTAAGAACATATCATGGAGATCATTCTTTGTCATTGAGTAAGTCATATCCTTGCAGATGCCAAGATATATTATGAAATCATAGTGATCTTTTATACTATAATAGAGAACGTAGTCCTTTTGTTTCAAACCCTAACCACTGCTGGCCATTATGCTGAGACTGCTACAGGAATACCACCTGGATCTACTTCATCAATGGTATGCCAAGATTGTAATGCTGCTTCAGTGATGATTAAGATTGGGAGGAGGCTGAGACTATAACAAGACAATGAGGAGGTCGAAACATCATGACTGCGTATAACTGTTTGTGTATAAAGTGTTTCCATTTCTGCGTATAAAGAGTCTCCATGACTTTGTATAATGATCTGCGTATAAGTGCCTTCATGAACAACGTATGAGAAGTCTCCATGATTGCATATGGACCTACGTATAAGAGTCTTCAAGAATTATATAGACTGCTGTGCGATCAACACAGTCCATTTGTTCGAGATCTTCATCCAACCGAGATCCTTACAAGCTGGACCATAGCTGGAGATTGACTGTCGCTCTTACGTGTTTGACTGCGGCTCTCACATTATCATTGTGACTGCCTCTCACTGCGGCTTCATCTCATTGCGGCTGCCATCTATGCCTGCGGCTCCATCTCACTGTGGCTACCTCTCACTGTGGCTGCCTCTCACTGCGGCTGCCTCTCACTGTGTATAAGAAGTCTCTGACCTGCGTGTGAATGTCTTCATGAACAGTCTCTATGCCATGCGTATAACGGTGGTAGGGCATCTTCCAAATGTGGCTTCATCATGAACAACGTATGAGTCTTTATTGATTGCGTGTAAATTGTGTTGGATTAGGGCATCATCTTCATAAGCCTGCGGTTAGGGCATTACCTTTGGGCCAGTGTATCTTCATTGTGTCTCTCCTTCACCAAAACCCAAAGACGTGGAGAGGAGGAGACACACATGAAGAGGATGTGTATTACAAATGATTTCAAGTCCTTTATATTTATACTAAAACGTAGATGATGAATAGACACAACTATTGGGCTTCTCAGCCTACATAGGATGCTGGCCGACTTAACAATGTATTATAATACAAATAAATTGATTACTCCATGAATATTTATCGGAATCGGATGATCTTTGGATCAATCCTAGACCTCTCGATGAGAGGGATCCAATAAAATGTCAGCTGCCATAAATAAGATGACCCACATGGAGTTTGGCCCTAGTTGCCAATTTTAACAATTCATCAAGGATCAATCTTAGGAATTTCAACCTATAAATCATATTTCAGAAATTCCTAGAATATTTGAGAGGAGGCTTGTACCTTCATCATTTGAATACTGGTACTATATTAATACTTGGCTTAGAGCTCGCAATATTTCCACAAGAGATAATACTGTCATAGAGATGAGGTCCATAGTTAGCTCGCTTGAAAATACCAACACTACACGACTCAACCAGTGTTGCACTAATCGCGATTAAATTGGAAAATCTCTATTTTTTGAAATCAGCGATATTATTGGCCGATTAAATCTCAAATTTTTTTCAGGCGATTTTTATGAAAAAATTGCGGAAATATATATATATATATATATATATATATATTAGGAGGAGGTGACCCAAGCTACCCCTTTCACCAGTAAAGGACGTGGTCTACCTCTTGTAGCTCCTAGTTCTTCAGCTTCTAGAGCACAGCAGAATCTACTGCCAACTCCACCGACATCTACATCTAGAGGGGCAAAGGAAATCAATAGTATTGGACTTAGTTATTTGTCATTCATGTATATGACATTTTTGCCTCCTGATATGAGATACATTTATTACATTTTTTGATATTTTGAGGCTGAGTTGGAGTCATGAGTCAGACTTACTATTCAGGAATAGATTCACTGTTATGTGTGAGTGCACTAGAAATGATATTAACATCTTTATAGTTCTTATCATATTTTTTGTGTCATTTATTTATTTTATGTTGTAGATGATTAGTACTAAAAAAATTGAAAAATCAAGAAATTTTTGTATGTACATTTTTTCCCATTTTACTATTTTATTTATTATTTTATTTATTTTTTAATTTAATTTAATTTAATTTATTTATTTTTTTTTCCGATTATTTCCCCGCGCCGAATTAATCCCGATAATGATTAGTGCAACATTGGACTCAACCATAAGAGTTAGATCATATCACAGCGCTAGGACAAGCCTTATGTCATAGTTGGTCAACAATGAGATAACTCGATGACCCACATATCAGATTCAGGTATAAGGTGCCATATAGTTGCAACTTTTCATAGAGGATAAAAGTTCACATTCCTTGCATGAGCCAAGGAGGAGCTCGCATAAAATAATACTTGTACACGCCACAAAGATACTTACCTCAGAACTTTTGCGGAATTAGCCTCATAACTTCGCTTATCTTTTATTGGGATTTTGGTCATATCTCAGAGGATTTGGTGCCTCAGGATTGCACGTAAAACAAAGATACGATGTCATGAGTGGGCTTGCATGAGCCACTATAGAACCTAGACTTGTGAAAATTCCTAATCATCAAGGAACCCCTACTGCAACAAATCTGAATCTACTTCGCCTACTTGATTTTAATATACATTATTCATCAAGTTATTCTTCTGAATACTGAAGCAAATTACTTCTGCAGCCTACACTACTTAAATTTGATTTGCATGAAACAAGGAAACTAAGCAAAGAACAAGATACATGGGACACAATTATTTTTGGACAAAATAGTCCCGGAAAAACCCAAGGAGGGAAGACAAGTGCAAAAGTTTTGAGGGTTTTATTATTACACAGTAGCAAAATCTGAATACAGTTATTCAGTTACAAGGAGAAATACTGGCAAAAGCTTTGTGAATTTACCTCACACAATCAATGAGGAAAGTCCCGACTGTTCCGGTTACTGATTGGGATGCCCCTGTCAGGTACTGCGCTAGCTTTGCACTGCCTCTACACTGTCCCAACGTCAACCGTTGCAAGCACTACGTCAACCAGCTTGGAATTCGATCAGAAGCCCATAGTCTTTGCTCTCAGCCTCCCGGTCTCACATCGTAGCTTCTGGTTGTTGAAACTGACCCTTGCTTTGATTTTCGACTTCCTCTCTCTGCCTCTGTGTCACTTTTGCATGGCCCTTTTGGCCCAACGTCAGCCTCTGCATCAAGACCTCTAGATCACTTACTGCCTCTCTGTGCTGATGTATCTCCGATTGAGAATATCTCTCCGGAAGTTGCTATCCCTGCCCCTCAACTGCAAGATCTCCCCAATCGATTTTCCTCCTGAGAACTTCTCACCTCAAAAAATCGATTTCCTCAATCTCTATGGGTGTTTCTAAATGAACCCCAAGCCCCCTTCTTATACTTTTCCTATTGAGACTTCAACGATTGAGATTAAGTCTCTAATCAACAACTAAGATTAAAACTTGACTTGATCCAACTTCTAGATCATTTTGACCCATATTTTGATTAATACCCATTAATATTTTAATTTCCTTAGGTTTAGACTTAGGTACCCCATTAAAAATATTATTTATTTTAATAAAATAGAATCTGGGTGGAATTTCACCAAATGGTTTCTGGGTTCTTTAGAACTCATGTGCCTTAGCCTCTCCACTAATTTTCAAGACCAGCGCACTAATGATGCTACTAAAAACTAACACTCCCTCTTAGCGAGGAAAGTGCTCTAGCAACAATGTTTAACTGCATGCTACTCTATCTTTGAAGCACGTCCTTTCCACATTGTGTTGCCACCAACTCTGTGCTGCTGCTGCTACTGTACTGCTGCCCATGACACGGCCACTGCTATTGCTGCATCTATACTACATCTCCCTCTCAAATGCTACATCTGCTATGCTACTAGCACTGTCACTGCTAACACTGCATCCGTACTGCAACTTAGTTGCTAAGAGAAGAAACTAAAAAGCATCCAAAATTAGCTAAACTTAACTGTGTTTAGCATAATACCGTGAATATTGGAATCTGACTGCTCTAGTCTCTGACCCTCTGAATCTTCTGTGCTGCTGTTGACTTCTGCACTATGCCAACTGCATTGCTACCGACCTTGCTCTGTGCTGATCAGCTCCTGGTCTCGGGCTACTGCATCTATCCTCCAAACAATCCACTGCATCATCTAACACTTAAGTCCGTCTTGCTACTGTTGAATCTCGGGTTCCCGTAGCAAGGAATTGATCCAAGAGGTGGACTCCTGAAGGATCTTGCCCACATGTAGTCCTTCAGACTACAACTCAATATCGCCCCATCTCCCTCTTGGAGATGTGTGGGCACTCATGGCAAACTCATCTTCGTCAATCTTTACTGAAGAAGCCTTAGGATCATGTTTCTCATCCTTGTCCTTTTTCCTCAAAGGACATTGGGATGCATAGTGGCCCATCTCGCCACAACTAAAACATTTCACCTTCGAAATGTCCTTCTTCTGCTCCTGTTATGCCTTTGATGCTAGAGCTGCGTTCTCCTCCCCTCCTTGGCCTACGTGCCACTCCAACTGCTGCCATTGAGGTTGACCTTTACAAGGTCTCTCCGTAGTTCCTGCTATGGAAGAGCTGCCCACATCTCCTCCCATGAAGGTAGTTTTTCCCTGCCCATTATGCTTTGGACGAAGACTTGCCATTCATCCGAGACTCCATTTAGGGCTATCCTCACTATCGCGGTTGACTGAGGAGTGGACCCCACTGCAACAAGATGGTCTCTAGTGTCCTAAAGATGTTGAAGATAGGAGTTGGCTCCTTCTCCCTTCTGCATCAATGTCCGCTGCAACTTCTGTTCTATGTACATCTTCCATTGTTCGGAAGAGCCTTCATACAGAGAAGACAAGGCTTCCCACATCTCCCGGTCAGTATCTTTTCCCTGCGGTCAGTATCTTTTCCCTGCAAGTTTGAGACCACATGATCTTGAACTCCATTGAGAATGAGCCTCTTCGCCTTCCCCTGCTCGACGTTGTACTTCTTCCTTTGATCATTGTCAGCAGGAACAACCACAACACTTTTGACGTAGGCTTCAAGATTGTACTCCTCCAGAACAACTAAGATTTTGGTCTTCCATATGACATAGTTGGAAGCTCCTTCCAACCTGTCCTGATCTTTGAGCCCATGCGATGCCATCTCACCCAACTTTCGAATTGACTCCTCTAGTCACTGCTCAACATTGCTCAGTTGCCAAACAAGTGAGAAATTCAAACATTTTGGCAAAAATTTCTCTGAGGAGAAAATTCCCCTGCTATGTGTCTTCGCTCTTTTCCGACGGATTTCTGCTTCGGCAAAAACTGCGCCCTTCAAGCCCTGTGCTGAGGCTCTGCGTAACTCCGTCTGCCTTTGTAAACTCATGAATTGGAAATCGTACCTCTCTGTCGACTCTCTCAGAGAGAGATTTCTTCGGAATTTCAGCTTCCCGACAAGGATTGCGCAATCCCTTCAAGGGGATTCGAATTGCTCCCAAGTGTAGCTTTCGGCCTCTCTGCTCAGTGCTGGGTCTGCTCTTCTTGTTTCAAAATCAATGCTTTGATACCGTGTGAACATTCGTAATCCTCAAGGAACCTCTACTACAACAAATCTGAATCTACTTAAGCTACTTGATTTTAGTATACATTATTCATCAAGTTATTCTTCTGCAACCTACACTACTTAAATTTGATTTGCATGAAACAAGGAAACTGAGCAAAGAACAAGATACATAGGACATTTATTTTTGGACAAAATAGTCCCTAGAAAAACCCAATGCGGGAAAACTGGTGCAACAATTTTGAGAGTTTTATTATTATGCAGTAGCAAAATTTGAATACATCACTGAATACAGTTATTCAGTTACAAAGAGAAATACTGGCAGAAGCTTTGTGAGTTTACCTCACACAATCACTGAGGAAAGTCCCGGCTGTTCTGGTTACTGATTGAGATGCCCCTGGCAGGCATCGCGCTAGCTCTGCGTTGTCCCAACAACCCTTGCAGGCACTGCGTCAACTAGCGTGGAATTCGATCAGAAGCCCAAAGTCTTTGCTCTTAGCCTCTCGGTCTCACACCCCGACTTCTGGTTGTTGAAACTGACCCTTGCGCTGATTTTCGACTTCCTCTTTCTTCCTCTGTGTCACTTCTGCGTGGCCCTTCTGGCCCAGCGTCAGCCTCTGTGTCAAAGCCTCTGGATCACTTACTGCCTCTCTTTGCTGATGTATCTCTGACTGAGAATCTCTCTCCGGAAGCTGCTATCCCTGCCCCTCAACTGCAAGATCTCCCTAGTCGATTTTCCTCCTGAGAACTTCTCATCTCAGAAAATAGATTTCCTCAATCTCTTTGTGTGTTTCTAAATGAACCCCAAGCCTCCTTATACTTTTCCTGTTGAGATTTCAACGGTCGAGATCAAGTCTCTAATTAACGACTAAGATTAAAACTTGACTTGATTCGCCTTCTAGATCATTCTCGCTCATATTTTGTTTAATACCCATTAATATTTTAATTTCCATAAGTTTAGACTTAGGAACTCCATTAAAAATATTAATTATTTTAATAAAATACAATCCGGGTGGAATTTCACCAAACAGTTTATGGGTTTTAAAGAACTCGTGCCTTAGCCTCTCCACCAATTTTCAAGTTCAGAGCACTTCCGATGTTGCCAAAAACTAACAAGAATTTGATGCAATGAGGTAATGCCGTAGGGAGCATTGTATCACAAACATGTCGTTAATCATAGTAGGGTTACCAACTACTGGAATCTCTTCGCTATTCCTAGAGAAGGCTTGGCCTAGACTCGACCTTAAATCCTAGCCTCAACAAAGGGTTTCAATCTTCTCCTTATTACTTGGAGTTTACTTCAGCCTTCCTCAAATTTATTGTAGGAATTAGCCCAAAACAAATCTTTATGAACATGTCCTTTAGATTCTTCAAACTGCTCTCTAATCTTCTTAACCTTGCTCTGATACCATTTGATTTTGTAGGGCACTTGTTAGAATTAAGTTTTCCTTCACCTGATGACTACTTCAATGATCAATTAAACATTAGTTTCATATAGCCTTAAATTCAATATCATTTAGGTAGTGATACAAAAGAAAAACATCAACTAATAAACATGAAAGAGCAGTGAAGTAACCATGAAACAAAGAGACAAGAGACACAAAAAATTAGGCACACAACTAGGGCAAAACCCACAAGGTGAAACCCAGTAAAAATTCTTCCTTATGAGAGAGAGTTTTTAGATTTATTAATACATCATAAATAACAAATAGCAGAATAATAACCAAACCAGTAACCAAAATCATGATCAAGTACCATGTCAAAATGCAGGTCCCTGAATTTTCGACCCTCCCTAGAATTTCGGCCTCTTGAAATATCAGTGTTCTAAAATTTCGACTCTCTTGTAATTTTGCCAGATCAAAGACACATGAGATCAAGTTGATGTGTCCAAATGAGGAGAAATGATCTCCTTTATATAGCCTTCAAGTGGGGGGTTGAATGGGTGCCTCTTAGGGGCCAAACCGGCCTAATAAATTTGGAGACAAATTTAAAAATTGAAATTTCCATTTCTTTTTCAAGATGAAAAACCGACCATGGCTACCATATTTTCCAACACTAGAAACTAGCAAAAACAAGTAAACCTATTATCTACTGCTTCCTCTAGCTCTTGCCTCGAGAAATTTCTAGTTTCTAAGAAGCTTGTGGTCTATTGCGAGTCTCCTCCTTCATAGTTAGATGACCATGTCCAAAACCAGAACCAAAAGGCACCTGACCTCCACGTGAGGATGTAGATTTAGGTAGCAACAACAAAGCTTGTTGAACTCAAGCACTACTACCAGATGATGGGGGTGGCATGGTTGTTGTTGTTGCTTCATCATCATCTTTCAAAAAATTTCTTTCCAATTCTTCTAGATGTATAGCTCCATCCTCCAAATTATGTTCCTCTGGGTTGTTGTCCCAAGTCATATATGATGTATCAGCTCGAGTTCACTCACAATACTATATCAACAACCTCAATTTGTAGTGCACAAAAACCAAGCTTTCTGCCCAGTTTTCGTTGAGGTAGTTTCTTCTCACATTGTGGATGAAGCTATAGGTGCTCCAACGCCTCTTTGCAGTAGATGTATTTACAACTTGTGAAAACACTTTTTTTGCCAATTTTGCCAAAAGTCCGCCGCAGCCATACATGTTCTGCCATGTTACAAAATCTAATCTGCCCCTCTTCCATTGCATGCAAAGAACCAAACACTCCAGTGCTAGTGAAGTATTTGCCTAATTCTCCACGCAATCTAGCACACTCCTCCCTGTCAAGGACCAACTTGTCTAATGCTGTCATATACCCATTTTGTACCTTTGGATCTGTATGGGGTTTTCTCCTAACCCACATCCCCAGGTGCAGGTTTGCCCAACCAAGATGGAGAGTAGTATTTTGGGATAAAGATATATGCCAAGGCATGTAGTGGAACATTAACTTTATTCGACCGTGCACACACAAAATTGCAAATATGATCATACGCGTTGGGATCTTTTACTTGAACAATAATTTTTATTTTCTCCTACATGTTATCCATCTACTCATACACCTTCCCAATCATGGGTGCATATGTATTTGCAAAACGAATTATATTATAAATGGATTTGGTGTATTGAAAAAATCCCTCACATATGCCGAAAAAAAACCATCAAGAGCGGTCTCCTCCACCTCTTCAAAACCTTACTTGTTAGGCAAGGTTGGAGCCTTGTCCTTTAATACCTGCCAATGTTGACTTGATATTATGCTATCCAATGATTCTCTTACCTTCAAAAGGTGCTTGAAGGTGAGGTAATGTCTAGCAAATCTAATATTTTGAAGCTTCAGTAGCTCCAACCTTGAATGATTGTGAAAAAGCCCTTGGGTATTGCTATGATTGGTAATAAATTTTACCATCCTCTTGCCTCTCTTGTAAAAACCACCAATCCACCTGTATTGAGGTTCCTTGATCTTAATAATATCATGCATCAAAAGGTTCATTGTATGAACCAAACACCCATACCAAAATATGTTGGGGTATTTATCCTCAATGATTACTCCTGCTGCGTTCCAATTAGAAGCATTATCAGTGATGACTTGGATGACATTGTATGGCCCAATACTTTCAATTATTTGAAGTAATGGTTCTGCAATGTTGATGGCGGTCATGAACTTTTCTGAGTAATCATGTGGTGAAAGGAAGACTGCACCAATACTAGACACACCAACAACACTTATCAATGGCTTTCCTTTTACATTTTTCCAGCCATAATACAATGGATACCCCATATTCATTCCAAGAAATTGTCAATTCACCCAGTGCATGTGTTATTTTGGCTTTTTCGTGATCAAGTCCTATGTTTCTAGCTTTGTCAAACCTAGGGCTCTTGTATCCTTTAGTGTAATATTCTTAGGGAATTTTTACAGTAAATAACAAAGCAAGCATAGACATAAAACCGTGAAAATCAAACACATGAGTCAGACCATGAAATTTCACCAAAATTTGCACTGTTGAGCCATTGTATTATAATAAGAAGAGGGTACAATGAGGTGCTAGAAAGAGTGCACCTGGGCTTTCTAAAGGCGAGCTAGCTAAGCCCAAATGAACAATAAGAAATCCCTCTTAAATCTGTTGCTGCTCTCTCTTGGCTCTGCGCTAAAACTACCCATAAATATGTTGTTGGCTGCAAAAAACTGCTGCTAGGGCCTCCTCGGGTGCTCAGAAAATTCCGGGAAATTAACCCTGGGCTCTCCACCAATAGCCCACAATATCCCACGAAGGAATTGGCCAAATGTTGACCTTGAAATTTCGGTCCAATTTTTCCCTAGCTCCTCTAGCTGCTGGCTGAGTTGGGACCCTTGTTTGACCCCTCAAATCTACTTAGAAATTCTGCCAAATTAATCTTGGCCTCTCCTCAATAAACCCAGAAAAAACCAAAAAGGGTTTGTCCTAGTTTTGACGCTCCAAAATTGATCTTCAATTGCTTGGTCCTCCACTTCAAGAAGATGCAACTTGTAGCAAATCCTGTGTTTTCTGGTCGGCCAAAATGTTGGAAAATCCCTCACAACACTTCCTTGGACTCCACCTCAAGTTTCAGCCCCAATCACAACTCACTCCTCCACCTCTTGGAGCACTCCCACCATGAACTATGCAATCCCTGCGTTGTTGTAGTTGTTCCTCTCTCAGAAAATTGACCCTCCTGCTGGTAGTGCGAAAAGGCATGGCGAAACTCCCTCCTTGGGCTGGCACTCAAAGTCCACCGAAGCAAGGATTGAGATCTCCACTCGGAGAGAGTCGTGTGCTAAACAACATTGCAGATTTGGCTTTAGCTTAAGCGTGCTACGTCAAAGACAATTTTTGAATAGATGAATGAATGACCAAAATGAGTGCCTCTTGCTTTATTTATAATTCGTGGCCCCTTCTCTCCTCGTGGTCCCCACTCTCTATCTCTCTCCCAATTCGCATTCGCTTCTCTTTCCTCTCTCCTCCAAGATGGCCATGTGGACCCAGTGCGACTTTCCCCCACCAACTTCGCTCCAATGAGAGTGTGTTGCCCATGTGGGCCGAAATTTTCTATGAGTGGCCCCCACATACCACTAGTGGCTTGATTTTATTCTCCATCCTCTAATGTTTGAGCTCACATTTGATCAAAAATACATGTGGGGCTTCTAAACCCACACATCCTAAGTGCTAATGTGAATTAATTCAAAACTGGCCAAAAAATGATATTTCCCTTAGCAATGTTGCTAAGTGGGAATATCACATTTAGGGGCATCATTGATGGGGCCAACCATTTCATGCCAATAAGGTGAGCGAAGAACATTGAATGGTATCCCACATGCATAGAGAAATCAGAAAATTTTTGCATCCACATCATCCCTACAACCTTGGTCAAGGAAATTGATATGGTTCTATGCCTTAAAGGGATGTTTGTGCTTGTGCCTCCATATCCACTACCATGGGTGGATGCTGGTGGAGTTCTTAGTCTATGTTATTGTGGGCTAGTGGTGTCATGTTTGAAGTCACCCTTTGATCTTTTAGATTTTTATTGGGCTTCCTCTTCTTCCCTTATGTATTTGGCTCTTTGTTGTTGTGAAACACTTCCACAAGTTTTGATTCCTATTTGCTTATTTCCATTCGATGCCATTTTCCCACAGAGATGCTTTTTGGCACGAGTCTATGAATTTGTGAAAGTGAGTTTGCAATGGGGGCATGTAAATTTAGTGGTTCCACCCCCTTTCCCTCCTGAAATCCTAGTAACATATTTCCACAAGGTGGTTTGGTCTACTTTGGTTTTTTTTTTTCCCTCATCATCTCCACTCTCATTATCCTCCTCCTCTTCTTCCTCTTGGTACTCCTCCTCTCGAGGGTTTTAAAATCCACCACTACCCACTTCTTCATCCTCTTCATCACTCCTTTTGCTCCCTGTTGACCCTGCCGTCCGCACCTACCTACCAGTTGCGAGAAAAGCCTTCAACCCCACAAGGTGTGGTTGGTGGCAAGGAACTCAGAGAAGGGGTTGTCACACTGATCCCAACTCTCTCCGTTTTAGCTATCTCCTAGGCTAGCTAAGGGGGGGTGGTCCCTAAATGGAAAGTTAAGCCTAAAGCTAAGATGTAAATTTCTAGGAGAATTATTAGAGTTAAATAAGATTGTTAATCTGAGATCTATAAGCAAACATAATATAAGCAATAGCCATTAACCATACGATAAGCATGAAACACCTAAATGACCAGTGCCTTAAAAACGTTGCTCTTTCAGAAATGAAAAGATTTTTATTTGTATTTCTTTTTATGCTCAGAATGAAAACAAATGCTTTTAAATGAAAGGAGAAAATTTGTTTTAACTTTTCAAAATAGAAACTAAGCTGGCTCCAGAAACTCCCACTTGAGTAAATTTTTTTTTGGTGTCTAATGAGCTTGCTGGCTTGAACAACATGTGGGATCCTTGGTATCCTTGGAGGTGACTATTCCCGCCGAAGAAGTCCTCGCCCTCCAACAGCGCTGGCAACCTGTCCTTTGAAAACACAGAAAACACTTGCAAACGAATTGTTAGTGCAAAAAGAGACTTGGCATATAGAGACCAAGTTGAGCTTGTCATTCAAACGAGAATGGACAAGCTACAACAAGTGTACAAAATATACCAAGCCCAAAAGAGATTTGAGATAGCTGCAAATCTCTCCTCC
>APFE031732921.1:17568-36095 GCA_000404065.3 Pinus taeda
ATAGTGCCTTCAGGCAAAATGAAAAACAACTAGATAGCAAATGAAAATCACATGAATATTAAACGACACAGGTATACCTCATGTACCAAGGCATGCACCACAAGAGAAGCTGGTAACCCCAAAAACTTTTATTTATTAATGTGAATGCTGAGTACAAAATCCGACAGAGTCTCCGTCAGCCCAATAGCTCGTTCTATGATTTACAACAAGAGCCCAAGGCTCATATAAATAGGAAAATGGGAGAAAATCCCAATGAAAAAAGACCATGACAAGTGGCAAAATGGTGAAGATCCCAATGTAGCAAGAAGAATGGCAGGTGTCAAGCTGACAATCCCAATGCTTCATCGAATTTCCAAGTGGCTGCTATGACTGTTTGATTGCTAAAGATAACTGCTGTTGATTGCCACGTCAACTGCTGTGTTAAATGCTGAGTAATATGCTGATCTAACTGCCTGGTAGCTGCCCACGTGAACTGCTGTATGGCTGCCTTTGAACTGCTGATTGAACCACGTTAAATGTTGTTTACTGGCTGTGGACTGCTGTACGTAGAGGCTGCCAAGTGACTGCTGTATTTGGTTATACGTAAATCATGTAATTGCTGGAGATAACTTGCTGATATACCTGTTGTTTGCTGTCCACATTAAACGATGTTGATTTCTAACGTAAATATGCTGACCCTTTGACTTGCTGACCACGTATTGGCATGCGTATACTTGCTGTTTGTATCTGCTGAGCTGCGTATATCATGCTGCTGCCCACGTGTATACCTGTTTGTTGACTTGCCAACGGAAATGCTGGGAAGCTTTGACTGCCAGCGTGTAATTTATTGGTTGGCTGCATTATATGCTAAGTAATATGCCTCCAAATCTGCGTTAATACCTTTGCACACTGGGCCCACCATAAATGCTGCCAGCTGACCTGCGTAATATGCTGAGATTTTCGTACGGTTGTTGACTTGTTTTAATTTATGGGTAATACATATACCATGTGGGCTGAGGTGGGTCCCCTCCCCACTTACTTATTTCTAAACATATTTTAATTTCTTGAACCTTTGAAAAAAGATTTCATTGCCTTATCAACTTCAACGCTGGCCCATTTGACTGGATTGACTTTGACTTTGACTTTTTGTTGACTTTGAGTTTCTGAGTTGAAACTTTATGTGGTGGGCCCCACATTGCTTGCCACATCACCCTTGATCCTCTGCTTGACTTGCATGTCAAAATTTGACTTATTTTGACTTGGGAAAAATTTATAAATTTTTCCAATTATTCATTTTTTGAATTTTTTCTTCATTTTTGCCACTGTCACTGGAAAAATCGCCTTTTGAGGGACTCTGAGTCATTTTTTGACCCCCAAAGTAGGCCCTAGGAGAATGCTGGGCCTCTGAGGATGAATTTCGACTGGTCATACGCCCCAGAGATCTCCTAAGGCCACTTATTTATGCCTTTACATAAAAAATAATTAAAAAATCCCGTTTTGCGGGAAATTTTTAACTATTAAAAAATCCTACTTAGACCTAGCCAAATTCCACGAAATTTTTCGTGTGATCTAGTATGGTAATATACATCGACCCTAGACACTAAGATGTGTCAGGGGCTCAATCTTCAAACCGTCACCTCGGCTTTGGGGTGTGCACGAGTGAAAAAATCCAGAGAATTATCCGCCTCTGAAAAAGAAGGGAAAAGAAGGGATAATTAACCGGATAAAAAAAACACTCCAAGGTGTACTCGTTTGCTGATCGAGTCCCACATCCTAGGCCTGTTACAAATTCAAGAAACATCATACTAGCATCACTTATTACAATTCCCCGTAGGGTGTGGAATCTGGGTACAAAGAAGAAAGATGATGAGAAGATAGAAGGAGAGTTAAAAAACTCTGTTGACTGATGACGTCTGATGGTACAAGTGTCCTCTGGATCATCCTTGGGCATGGAGTCGTCACATAATCATCAGGTGCTACTCCAGTAGTCAACACTCCCCAACATCATCATAACAAAAAAAGGAACTAACATTAAGGGAATGCCAAGCCATATAGCCATGATGTTTGTTGGATTATAGTTTCTCGCCCGCAATAAAATGGAGGAATGGGAAAGGAAAAGAGAGAAGAGAACATCTTTCATTCATCAATGAACATATAAAAAACACAAATCCTATCGCTACATGGAAAAATAAAAAGAATGGGATTAGAGTCTAGGCCCTACCTCTTTGGCTCTCCAGTGGTTCCTTAATCCCAAGTTCCAATCTCCCCTGCAAGCTCCTCAAGCTCCCCAAGCAACCCTCTCGATCTTCCTCTCACTCACCTCCTTAACTCAAGCTCCAATAACACTCTCAGTCATACAAATGATGGATTGTGGGAGGCCTTTTATTTCTTTTGGCCCCTCTCCTCCCTCCAAAAAAAAATTGGGCGTGCGATTTTTACACAGGGAGTGAATTTTGGTGTGCAGGACCGATTAGTAGCGATCGCTCTCAGATTTAAAAAATCGCTCCCGGAGTGAATGGGAGTAGTCAGGGAACGATCGTTCCTCGATTGCAACTGCGAGAGTGGAATTTTTTTAAGGGAGCACGCTCCTGAGGTTGCTCTGGATCTGCTCCCCAACGGAACGCACTTCAGGAGTGGATTCAGGGGGGGAAGCTCTCCCTCGTAGCCCTGGATAACACTGCTTTTGACCTCAACCATGGATTCATGCTCTCTTATATATGCACTCTATATATTCCTGGGCAGCCTTGGATTTAGGTTACCTCTCCGTTCTTATTCTCAAATAGAGACATGAAAGAAGCATTTGGATGATGAATAACAACAAAGCAACATATGAGGAGGGTTTCCAATTAGAGTTCTTTAACCATGGTCTTCATGCCTTGGTTTCTCACTTGATTGATCTCTTCAATCATGTGGTCTTTATAGGTTTCCCATTGGCTTGGTCACATCAAATCATTCACCCGATACAAAAATTAGGCCCTAGCTTAGATCCCAATAACTATAGCATGATCTTGGTGGGCTACACGTTCTCGACCTCTATGATACGATTCTCCATGTGAAGCTCTCTAGTGAGCTTGTGTAGAGACGCCTTAGAGCTAGGGCATAGGCGAGATTTGAACCCACTTAGTAGACCATTGATTACATATTTACCCTTTAGGTCATCATTGAGGACGCATGACATTGTTCTTTTGAAGTTTATTGTTCCTTTGTAGAATTTTGGAAAGCTTTTGATTTTGTCCTGCATGAAGCCTTGTTCTAGAGGCTAAAAGACATTGGCATCTCTCAGACCCTATTGATTTCTGTCATGCACCTATATGAGTTGGTCCTTGGTTGTCTTCATAGAGCTCATAGTGATGGACGATTTTGTTCTGAGTATTATTGGGGCAAAATAGGGTTTCCGCATGTCCCCCGCATTGTTTGGGATCTATATGGATGAGTTGGGGACCTTTTTTCATGAGCATATCTAGGATAGTAATTGGTGGCTCCCCCACAAGATTTTGATATCCATCTTGCTCTTTGTTGATGACTAGCTCCTCCTAGCCTTATATTTACAAGGGTTATAGAGATAGTTGAATGACTTCGCTCTTTTCTCCGACCTTTGGTAATTGACGGTCAACCCGTGTAAAACCTAGGTTATGATCTTCAATGGGTTTAAGAAGACTTTAAAGCCATCTCTTCTTAACTCGACAGGTACTGAATAAGACCATTGGAGAAGATATATAGATTGTACATTCAAGTCACTTGGACCTCACCTTCGATGAGCCTGGGCTTGAATATGCTCTTCTACCTAGGGTACTTTTTGAGTTGGAAGATGGCATCATAGTTCACCCACTTTACAAACACATACGTTAGCTGCATTCACTTAGGATCTTGCTGGGACAATTTCTTTTTGCTTCTCATAGACTTCGAATAAGGACAAACCAAGATATACCACAATCAGATAGGATTTGCCAAATGTGCCACCTATAGGAGCTAGAAATAGGGACACACCTCATTTTTAGGTTCCCCCTATACTATGAGATTAGAGAATGCTATCATTGCCTATCTTGAGATTCGAGGGGATTCCTCTCTACCTTCTTTAGGGTACTGAGACGAACGATGCTTAACCCTCTTCATCATGGATATTTTTAGCCACATATCTCAGTTCCTACACACCACACCTTGCCTTGGGATGACCAAGATGATCACATCATAATTTGATGTGGATCTATCTGACTAGAGCCATGAGCGACGAGCAAAAGTTTGGGGTGCACCAAACAATAGGAGAGTGAGATTTTAGATCTCTTCTCAACCTTCTGCTCCGAGGGAACGACAAATTTCATCAAAATTGGTACTAGTTCGGTGTTGCTAAATCGCATGCCACTTCACGTGTCCTTAGAGCACTAAAGGGACCGACTCTAGGTAGTTCTAGAGCAGGGCGCCCCCAACCCATCTGATTACCTTCTAGTGCCGTAAGAGTGGCCAATGATCTATTCAAAGTTTCTTTCTTTTAACCTCGGATGCGAGGAGTATCCCTCGCTCCTAACCTCGCCCCCAACCCCCAACCCCCAAGCCTATCCAAGGATCATATGGCCGAACAATGAACTTGTGCTCAATTCGTCTCCCTCGCCATTATCTCCATCTCAAGATCTTCCTATCTCACTCATTCTTTCTTGACGGGTTACTGATTATTTTGTATAGTGCCACAATCTTTTATATGCATGTCGTGGTAGCACTACCACTTGTTTTGTGAGGGAAGCACCGACGTGAGCAGAGGTGAATTAAGCAGAAGCGAGAATGTTGGTTTGAGTAATTATTTCTTTATGTCATTTTCAACATTTTCTAGAAGCTGTTGCACTCCTAGATTGTATTCATAATACATATTGATTGTAATCTTTTTCTATTATATTGACCTACTTTTGTGGTCATTTATTGGACATTAATAAAATTATCTTATCTTATCTTCTTCAAAGGGGAGGAGGTCGAGATTATTGGCACCTACACTTACTTGGGGTGTAATTCTCAAAACTTTACTTTAGTCTATGGCCAACCCTCCGACCTTGGACCAACAAGGGCTATGGATCCATAGCCCTTATTGAGAGATAGTGCTTTCGACACCATTTTTAGGATTTCTCATCCAAGATGTTCTTCTTGGAATTGATTATCCAGCCCACTATTCTCTATGGCTAAGAGATTTTGGGGTCTTATTTTTGATTGGGCTTCAATTGAGAGAGTTGAAATCCTTCTTATTTGATGCATCATTAGATGCAAGCAGAAGTCCCTCATGCTATCATTCTAGTAGAGTTTGGGCTCAATCCTTTTGACTTGAGATAGTGTTTAGATTAGTCTCCTTTCTGCATCGCATCCAAAGCTCTGCTGATTTAGTGAAGGGGTGAGAGCAATACCCAAACTTAGCTTATTGTTCTTCAAAGGCCATTACTCTCTCTAGTCCTTCAAGTCGTGCTTGAGGTCCTTTTACAGGGGTTTCAGGTATTTTAGAGTTTGTGGGTATTTAGATGGAACGTCTCCCTTTGTTTCGATATTTCTTAGATACACTTGGCCACCTTCTACATACTAGACAAGAGTTGAAGAAGATCAAGGATGACATTTATAAGCAGTTTATCTCGACGACTTGGGTTAACACTCAGTGTGGGTTATGCTTGAAGTGTTGGGAATCACGATTACTGTTAGACCAAAACCTGCAGGTGTTAGTCAACGATCACATCACTAGAGATAAGGATCCATGAGAGGCAGTTAGTCCATGTCGCGAAACACACGGGGAGCATTGGCTTATCCAATGTCCAACAATCTCCCCCCGAACGCGAGGTGGGTGTGTATTGAACTCGTGACCTACGCTCTGATACAACTTGTTGGGAATGGCGATTGCCATTAGACCAAAACCCGCAGGCGCTAGTGAACGATCACATCGCCAAAGATAAGGATCCACGAGAAGCGGTTAGTCCATGTTGCGAAACACATGGGGAATGTTGGTTTATCTAGTGTCCAACATGAAGATGATCTTCTACGTTGAGCACTTCGTGGAGCTTAGAGACGAGCTCATTGTTTGACCACAATATACACTTTTCATTGGGTACATGCTCTTTTCATTTCCCCAGGCCAATTCAGAGTGGGTTCTCATGGACTTCCAGTAGAGACAAACCACCAAATTGATTGATCAAATGAGATCTGCCAATTGTGCCATCTACAGGAGGTCGAGAACGAGGAGCACTTCATCTTCCCTTGCTCCATTTATTATGTGATTAGGGGGGATGTTCCATTGCTTATTCAAAGGGACTTAAACCCTTATTGGTTTCTTTAGATATTGCGATTAAAGGTGCTTAGCCCTATATTGGGATGGGGATAGGTCTCGTGATTGCACACTTAACTAGAGTCCAAAGCTATGCTAAAATCAATCTACCACTTTGTGTCCCTTCCTAAGGCAACACCATGAGAAATGATCCACAGGGTCAAAATGTCAAGAAGGGGTTTCCCACAATGTGTTTCAACAAGGTTATGGCACATGAAACTCTAAAAAAGTCCTCAAGTTGAAGCGATAAGCAAATTGATTTTTTACCCTAGGGCAAACAACTAGTGCAAGAGAAATTATGGATGAAATTGGAATAAACAATGTTGCACGAAACGGGGACGAAGTGGGGATGGTTTTTGGAAGTGAAGCTTCAAAAGCATTATTTTCCAAAAATACAAAAAACTAAGTGTCTCAAGAGTGTCTACTTAGTGTGTGTCTATATATATATATATATATATATATTTTATATTTTTTGCATTTGTATGCAAAAAAACATCCAAAATACCAAATTAGTTGTAGAAGATATGAAAACATGCATATTTGTACATAAATCAAGATAGATATGACATTCATTGTACATCAATGATTAATTATTCTAGCATCAATCATTTAGATGCATCAACCATCTAGAATCTAGATTCTTCTCATCTTATTTAGCCTTTGCCTCTACCTCAATTGTCTAGGGATATTAGTCAACATCAGCCAATTTTAATCAAGCTATCTAATCCAAGCCTTAAAATATGGTAGAAAAAGCTTAACATGCTTCATCAATGATTTTAACTTGATTGAAAGGTAAGTTTTTGCTAAGGCCATGACAAGGGAGTTCAATAACTAACACCACCAACACTAGGGTACATATAGGGCTTGGTGCTCTTGATGAAATGCCAATCACATACCCTCACACATGATATAATCTAATGAAATGCTACAATGCCATTGATCTTGAATTATTGAAAACTGTTAAGTTTGCTGAATTTTGAATAGGATATGAAATTCTATTTTCTCCATATGAATTTTGACGAGGCTGGAACCACTCTCAAACAACTTGAGTCATTTCATTGTAATGTTAAAAATTTAAGTGAAATGATGAAAATGAAAGATAAAGGAGCATCATGGGAGCACCTTGGTAGTTTTCGAGAAGCTCCAACCCAACTTAAGTCAATGAAAATAAAATATTTCGAAACCGGGCCCCTGTGGAACTGCCTATCTCCCTTCGGATCTTCTCGCGATTTGCGTGGATCTATGCTCGAACGTCTACGAATTTGTAGCGAATCCTTTTTTGGATCCACGAATCGGGCCCATGCGGTTCCAAATTTCCAGGAATTGCCTCAAAATGATAGAACTGCAGATTTGATTTTTCAGATTTGCGGTTCCATCGAAGGATCGATTATGGATTCATATAGGACACGGTTCCTACCTTAGATCCTTGGGGGGGTGGATCCTGCGACATTTGGAATGAATGCCCAACAAGGGGAATGATTTTGAGGAAACCACTACAACCCATCGATGTTTAGACTTTCCAAGACCAAAAATCTCTCTTTCTAGTCAATTCGCACTAAGCCCTAGTTGGCCATTTGGCCTTGAGAGGGCTGAATTAGAGAGAAAGAAAATTCAAATATATGGATAAAAAATGGTTTGATCACTAACAAGTCTTGGCCAATGCCTATTCCTTCTTTTGATGGAGTCCATAGATGCTTGAGATTAGCTAGATCTTGCAAAGGAGTAAGGATATTTTGATGCCCTAGCAACCAAAACCCTAACTATTACCTTTGTGAAGGATCGAAGGCACTTGGGAGAGCTACAACATGAGTTCCCAAAGGGACTACCATTCACATTCCACAAATTATGCACACAATGAGGCTATCAAGATCCTATGCAATTGATTTTTCAACTAATTAGGGCATAATATAAAAACCCTAGATAACCATTACATTCCATACATTTGATATTTAATGAAAATTTCTTTAACAACAAAGTTTACTTACAAGACAAGATGCATGAATAACCCATTAATAATCCAAGATAACTTCTCCAAATTCAAGAAAATAGCTCGTACATGCAAAGTACATTCCATAGATCACATCTTGCCAAGATACAAGAGGTTGAAGTTCTCCTAAGAGAGGCTGAAAATGTCTAAGTGATGATGATGATAAATGAACAAGTCCTCTCGTCTATTTATATGAGGAGGATAAGGTTAATTCCCCTAAAAGCCCCTAAAAGATGAGTAAAATCATAATGATGCCTTGGGTTACAAGCCAACCCATCTAGCTTAGACAATAAATCAAATGTGAACCTACATGTGTGAGTCGTGAGGCCTCAAAAGGTTGACATCATCCAATAAATGAGCTCCATGTGGCATGCATTGAAGCTTTTGAGTGCCAAGTATGGTGTAGAAGCCTCTCAAAAATCATCATTTGAGGGTTGGCCCTCAAATCTCCATCAATATCCCTTTTGGGTTCCCAAAATCCACTTGGGGTGCCAAAAGGTGGTCTCTTGGGTCTCCAACTGCTCAAAATGTCTATCTATGCTCCAACATTGAGGGCTTTCTAGGTGCTACTAGCCCTCCCATGTTTCTGAAGGTGAGGCCATCGTCATTTAGGCCCTGAATTAGCTACCATCCCTCATATGGTGCTAGGCCGACCTGGGGGCATGTTGGCTCCAGGTGTATCATCCTGAAGAATCATCAAATGTAGTGCAAAGTGGCAAAACACTCTAGGCGCAGGAGGTGCCCAGGGGTAGGTATGATGTGCTGCTACTGCTTGGATACTCAGGGCTCTCAGCGCTTCACTTGTGGGTGCTTATATACTTCTTTGGGTGCCTGGGTACCTACAGGTAAGGTGCCTGGGTCATGGGCTGCTGATCCAGGGGACAATCACAACAAAAACTCTAGTGAAAGCAACCAGTCATCTCCACATCCTAATTATATAGATGTGAGGAGGGATCAATTGTGGATGCGTGAGTTTCCAAGGCGGTCTTTGTTTTTCGACCCCTCTCGTACGCCTTCTACTTTTACTTCATTTTTCTTTGTAGTACTACTCGTAGCTCAAAGGGTTAGAGCTTGCGTTGAATGATGTATAACATTGTTATTACTCAAGGATGAGTCATTTCATTGCTCATTGGGGTTGGGACATGCTAGGGTTCCTTTTATGATGTAAATGAGCAACATATGATCAGGAACTGGGTGATGGTCATAAAGAGTGAGGTAGAGCTCATGCTAGGCTTTTGCCCACGTTCTAATGTGTATGTCCCAACCCTCTTTTACATTTTGATATTCTTTTTGTTTGTTTTGTGGCCATGATATGCTCTTTCATTTCTTTTAGCTGTATCAACCTCCTAGGGCGAAGTTCTGAGCCCTACCCAGGTATGCGGAAATATGGGTGCCAAATCTCAAAGGACCAATAGTTAGTTGAACTCAAAGAATGGAGATGGAATATGGTATTGTAATGTAAGATGGAAAGTGGTAAGTATGGAATAGGGACAAATGGAACACACTATCTTAATCAAGGCTTCCTAAGTAGTGCCCCTCCTATACCCATTGGGCCATTAAGGTGTTGAAGAAAGTGTAACTGGTTTCGGTCTTCATAATGACATGATCTTTGTATTTGATGTAATAAATAGAATAAATTAGTTTTGTATATCTTGCTACATGGGTTTCATGAGCAAGAAGTGTCATTAGGTCAAATACTTCTTCTTGATGTCTTTAGGATTTTATTTATATGTCAAAGAGTCATGTCATGTATTGAGAAGCTCTTTAAGAGCCTATGTAAAATACTAAGTTGCACGAAACAGGGAAACGGGTATGAGTTTCCGAAACGGGAAGCGATACGAAACGCAACCTCCCCAAATTTTGGAAACGGGGAAACGCGAATATATATATATATATGTGTGTGTGTGTGTGTGTGTGTGTGTGTGTGCAATCATAAAGCATAAATGATACATTATAATTTATTACACTTAAACATTAAGATTTAATTTACATCACATTTACTCATGAATGATCACATAATGAAAATAAAAATATCGAAATATCCAAAAGCAACCTTTATTATATATCCAAATCTCAAAATCAGCCTTTATTATATTAATATATGAGGCTGCAAGTACACTAAAGACTATAAGGCTGCAAAAGAGAGATCCAAATCAGGATTTTCTGCATCCACATCCCATTCTTTAGAAGGACCACTGTTGTATTGGGAGTCTCCTCCTACATAGTCGAACGACCTTAGTGCTCTTGATTAAATACACGTTTCATACCCTAGTACCCTACATGATCTTGATTATTGGGAGTTTCCTTTGCATAGAGGGCTTGGTTCTCTTGATTAAATACAAGTTCCATACCCTAGTACATGATAAAATCCAATGGAAACATTGCAATCCCCCCAATCCTGGAACCTTGAAAAACAAATAAGTATGCTGGATTTTGAGTGAGATCTAAAATTGTACTTTCTCCATATGAAATCCAATGAAGGCGAAACCACTCTCAAACATCCTGAGTCATTTCATGGTAATGTTAAAAATTTAAGTAAAAGGATGAAAATGAAAAATAAAGGAGAATATCACTCTTACTTTAAGAATTTAACATTACCATGAACTGCATATGCCTCAAACTCCCTGATGAACTGCATATCAACACTAGGGCAAAAATTCACTTTTATAACTTTAGGCATGCATCTAGAAGCAACTAGAAGTCACTAACATACCCTACCAAAAAAAAAAAATTAAAAAAAAACACAAATTCATGAGGAAACGTGGGTCGTACGGCCCTGAAACGCGTTTCCGGCCGTTCAGGCCACATTTCCGTTTCGGGAAACGTGGCAGTACGGCCAGAAACGTGTTTCATGGCCGTACCAAACGCGTTTCCATGTTTTGTACCAGTTTCCGTATGGAAACGGACCTCTATACCACGTTTCCTGCGACATAGGTAAAATATATCTATGTCAATTATGCCCTCCAAGACCAAGGAAAATCCTCCAAGAGCAAGCACATCGAAATTTGCAAGCAAAAAAATGAAGAAATCTTATGTCGGCTCCAAAAATGAATTTAAAGGAAATTATTGAATAAATGGAAGTCATGTCGGCTTGGGTAATAGTCACAACTGTTCATACACTCACGTCGGCTCAAAATAGGAGCACTCACTACTATAAATATCCGTCTAAGGTATTCGCAAATGAGAGAGAGGTCTCAGGTTTTTGTCTCTGAAATTTTGCATGTGAATAGAGGAACAGATCCGCACTACGGACAGGCATACAGAGAAGGGCTTGACTGCACCTTGGATGGGTTTAAAGTGCAGGAAAGCTACACTTTGGATGAATAGAAGAGCAGACAGGACTTCGACATACCTATGAACGAAAGGTACAGTCAAGCTGGTTCCCGAATTGATGGAGCAGAAGGATATCCGAATGGAAAGACAGTATCGACATAGAGATGTCTCTGCTCTTTCGAAGGTATGGTCTTGACATATTGAAGAACTGTAGTCACAACAGTGAAGGGCTTGACTGCAACTCGGATGGGTTTAAAGTGCAGGCAAGCTACACTTTGGATGAATCGAAGAGCAGACAGGACTTCAACATACCTATGAACGAAAGGTACAGTCAAGCTAGTTCCCGAATTGATGGAGCAGAAGGATATCCGAATGGAAAGATAGTATCGACATAGAGATGTCTTTGCTCTTTCGAAGGTATGGTCTTGACATATTGAAGAACTGTAGTCACAACAGTGACATAAAAGATCAGAATCATGACGGTGAAGGAGAGCAACAATCTCGGCATGATTGTGACAAGTGGAAGACTCAGATCTATCACCTCGATCGATTTACGTTGCAATGAACAACAATGATAAAGGTTTCAAACAATAAGTTTTCGATCTCGGCATAACTATGATTTCTTCATTTTTAAGATAAAAAGATCACAAGGATCTACCTTCTCGACATTCTCTTAGTAATGACATTGTAGACGTGGCACATGATGATTACTGTATAATGGAATATAGTCACAGTCTTAACATATGAATGATCAAGTGGGATCTCTGTGATATATACAGAAACCTTATCTCTAGCATGGATAGGATATGGGATCATGATCTTAGATACCTCAATGACTTCATTCTTCCAAGAATGTATATCAATAATGATTCTATACAAGAAGAACAACAAGTGAAGATGCAACAACTGTGTGATAACAATGGCATGATAGCAGAAAAGAGGATGATCTCAGTGAGGACAAAGAGATCTCAAAAAGAAATAATGAAGATCTCAATGATGCAACAATGATCTTGATAATGCAACAGTAATGGCTTCAGTAGTATAACGAAGACGATGATCTCAGTAGCGGCAGAGTAAAGGATTGATGTCTTGGTCTTAAAGAGGCACACTGTGTCAAGGGTCACGGTCTTGGTAATCGTTAGTTGGAATCTATAGGAAGAATTTTGCGTGGGTTTTCCTCTCCAAGAGGGAGAGGTTTTGGCCTTGGCAGAAAAGCAAATATTTGTGTTTTTGTCTCTTTTTCTTTTGGTAGCAGTTTGAGGAAGTGAAAGCACATACTAATTATAAAGGAAACATCAAGGCAAGACAAATTGTATAAACACTTCACAAATTGTTATCATGTAGTGAAGAATCATTGTAATTTCTGACTGCCCTAGATTCTTCAACATAAGGGAGGTTCCACTGGACTAGGATCGAAGATAGCCCCCCCTTTTAAGGTGGGGGAACAAGATCACAGTCAAAACGCCTCCTTCTTCCAGGTCACCCCATATTCCATATGAAATGCCCGAATACAAACAAGCATAAGCACCTTATTGCAAAATAAATAAATTTAATAAAGTACCTTTTGATCAGAAGCCTGCCTTCGCCCATGTGCTCTTGCTAGATGGGTGAGAAAGTATATGATTGGTGTAGGTGGTGGAGATAACAAGGCATGTTGTTAGCTAGAGATGGCTGTCAAGGGCTGCATGGCTGGCTGGCTAGATGTCAAGAGCAGGAAAATAGTTTTCTCGTATAGGGTCACCTATTTTGGTGGGTAACTTGTACCTTGGTTGGCCCTTAGACTATGGTGCATGCCAATGTGCTCAGTCAATCATAGCATAATAAAATATGCGCAAAAATGGGATAGGGTCATTATTGTCACACTTGTACTTGCAAAGACTTGGCTTCCTTAGAAAGACTCTTCTCGGCATGATTGTGACAAGCGGAAGACTCGGATCTATCACCTCAATTGATTTACGTTGCAATGAACAACAATGATAAAGGTTTCAAAGAGTAAGTCTTTGATCTCGGCATAACTATGATTGTTTCATTCTTAAGGTAAAAAGATCACAAGGATCTACCTTCTCGACATTCTCTTAGTAATGACATTGTAGACGCGGCACATGCTGATTATTGTATAATGGAATATAATCACAGTCTTGACATATGAATGATCAAGTGGGATCTCTGTGATATATAAAGAAACCTTATCTCTAGCATGGATAGAATATGGGATCATGATCTTAGATACCCCAGTGATTTCATTCTTTCGGGAATGTATATGAATAATGATCCTATACAAGAAGAAGAACAAGTGAAGATGCAACAGCTATGTGATAACAATGACATGGTAGCAAAAAAGAGGATGATCTCAGTGAGGACAAGAGATCTCAAAAAGCAATAATGAAGATCTCAATGATGCAGTAGTGATCTTAATAATGCAACACTAATGGCTTCAGTATTATAACGAAGATGATGATCTCAATAGTGGCAGAGTAAAGGATTGATGTCTTGGTCTTGGAGAGGCAAACTGTGTCAAGGGTCATGGTCTTGGTATTCGTCAGTTGGAATCTCTATAAGAAGAATTTTGCGTGGGTTTTCCTCTCCAAGAGGGAGAGGTTTTGGCCTTGGTAGAAAGCCAAATATTTGTGTTTTTGTCTCTTTTGTTTTTGGTAGCAATTTGATGAAGTGAAAACACACACTAATAATAAAGGAAACATCAAGCTAAGATAAATTGTAGAAATGCTTCACAAATTGTTATCATGTAACGAAGAATCATTGTAATTTCTGACTGCCCTAGATTCTTCAACATAAGGGAGGTCCCACTGGACTAGGATCAAAGATAGCCCCCCCTTTTAAGGTGGGGGAACAAGATCAGAGTCAAAACCCCTCCTTCTTCCAGGTCACCCCATAATCCATATCAAATGCCCAAATACAAACAAGCATAAGCACCTGATTGCAAAATAAATAAATTTAATAAAGTACCTTTTGATCAGAAGCCCACCTTCGCCCATGTGCTCTTGCTAGATTGGTGAGAAAGTATATGATTGGTGCAGGTGGCGGAGATAACAAGGCACCTTGTCAGCTAGAGGTGGCTGTCAGGGCCTGCATGGCTGGCTAGTTGGATGTAAAGAGCAGGAAAATAGTTTTCTCGTATAGGGTCACCTATTTTGGTGGGTAACTTGTACCTTGGTTGGCCCTTAGACTATGGTGCATGCCAATGTGCTTAGTCAATTATAGCACAATAAAATATGTGCAAAATGGGTTAGGGTCATTATTGTCACACTTGTACTTGGCAAAGACTTGGCTTCCTTAGAAAGACTCTTCTAAGACTTTGCAAATACAAAAAAAATCTTCAAAATATAGTGAGGGTGAGTCTTGGTGAGTGACAAGTTTGGGGCTGAGTATGAGGCAAGTACTTAGCGCATCTAAGACTTGGTAAGATGTGCGAGTCTTTACCAAGTTAAACTTCACTTGTTAGGATGCCCATTAGGTGGTCATTGACAGTTTACAAATTCTAGGTTTAACCTTTTTTTTATTTGTTTCTATATCAAATGCTTTTTCTCATTTCATGTAGGAGATTCCCTAGGAATTCTCTTTTAGCCATTATTTCTTGCTGTACTTTTGACTCTAAATAATAAATATGGATAGGTTCAAAAATTCATGAGTTGCTGGTGCTTCTCTCCCAAAGCCACAGGGAGAACATGGGTGTCTAATAAGCACAAAGTGATATTCAATCCCCAACCATTGCGAGCTCAATAAAAAAAGCTATAGTACATGAGTTAGAAAATACTATATTGAGATATGAGAAAACAATAACGTATCATATTTTTAAATTAGTCAGCTTTACTAAAAAATGTTGCAAAACTCTTTGGGTACTTTGGCGCCAACATATCCTTTTTACAAGTCTTTTGTTA
The DNA here is from genome assembly GCA_000404065.3 of Pinus taeda. NCBI lineage: Eukaryota > Viridiplantae > Streptophyta > Pinopsida > Pinales > Pinaceae > Pinus > Pinus taeda. The sequence goes on from APFE031732921.1 coordinate 32,987, forward strand.
AAAGATTAATAGCCAGTGTCACAGGTTTGCAATAGCAGGAATATTTTCCCTTTTTTCAAATTGCCAATGAGACAGTATTGTAAGCAAAAGCTGGCTTGTTTAACTGCTGAAAGATGTCATATGGTCTCTATTTTTGGAGTTCTAATCGAAAGCTAATGCTGAAAGATCCATGGTGTTCAACACCAGGAAGGGGCTTAAACTTGAAGCTTGGGAGAATTGAGATGCTGTTAACTCTCCCTACACTTTCATATTAAACTATAATTTCTTTGCAGTAACTGACGTCAAGCTCTTAACCAAGCTTATTTGTTGTTTCATAATGAAGACTAGATAAAAGCAGTGGAAAGGAATAGATTAGTAACATGCCCTGTCATTCTGGTTTGGATGCTGTTTGCATTGTATTTGTGTTGAACATTTTAAATGAGAGAACTGTCAGAAGACACTATTTATTTTGATATTAGCCTGTTATCTTGTAAATGATAGTTGACTAGCTTAATGCTATTATTTTGCAGGTAATCTAGCATCTTTTGCAGTGCCAGCTGCTGCAGTGGGAGCATTGGGCTATGGTTACATGTGGTGGAAAGTATGTTTTTTATAACAACTACAAATTGTTAAAAAGTCCTCAAAATATCAAGTTTCTGTTATGTACTTTGTGGAGGGTTTTCATGATTAATTCTGTATTCATTTATTATGCAATTTTATATAGCTGTGCTCCACATTGTGCTACTTGCTTTTGAGTTTAGAAGATTATGGTTCTTGAACCTTGAATGTGCAAAACTAACTTGGGAATATCAATCTGAGTGTTTGTTGCACGAAAACAAATTTCTCCACGAAAGCTTCTGGATTATTGGTCTAACAATTTGTTGTTCAAGAATGCACTATACTAAAAAATGAAAGGGGCTTTGGTGTGAGAATTTCAAGCCCTCAGTGACTAATGTCTTTTGATTTCAATCAAGCAAGTAGATTGCTGAATTTAATTAATGCTGAAATTAAATTTGAGACCACATCATTTTTTTTAATATCTAGAGGAATAAGCAATTGGGCTGGTCTCGTACTTGAATGACACAGGGTCGACTGCGAGCGTTACCACTATAACCCTTAGGTGAACTGGGCCGTCCTCCAGCACACGGTTGTGGGTAAACAATCAGGGATTTGAACACAGGACCTTGTACTCACATTTACTTTACATTTTCATGGCTTGTCAAGTGAGCACCCAGGGTTGGGCCTGGGTGGGGGGGAGCTAATTTGAGACCACAGCATTACTCACACAATAGCTATAAATTAATTTAATGGAAGCATAACAATTAATTCTGCACATACACAGTTAACTATTCCTTAAAATCAGCTTTTCTTTCCTTCCAAAAGAAATTACAAGGAAGCCTCCCCATGCTGTTCAAAAAACAGCACTGAATAGATAACAAAAACACCCTGAACTGTGTTTGCACAGCCCACTGAAAAACCATAAAGAACAAAAATCTGTTGTACAACTTGCATGACAGTTTGTATGGACATGTCTGTACGTTTGTATTGATCCGTTTGGTTCCATCAATATGATTGTATGGAATTGTATGGTCTTCTGTCTCAAACTGCATGCTGCCTCGGAATGCCTCTTCCTATTTTCCTGCTCTCTCTCTCTCTCTCTCAACTGTTCAAGTGTGAAAAAACCCTTACCTTTCCTTGTCTTTATACTTTTAGTGGAGAATCTATTTTTAAGATTTATCCTAGTTAAGTCATGCATAAGATATAGACTCAACTACTAAATACAAGACTTTCACCTTTTTACTAAAGATAGTCACGCAGTAGAATTACTTTTCCAAAAGTAGATTATTTTTCAAGATTGGGCTTTTTCCCCCTCAAGAATATTTAAAACTACTTCTTGCATGTTCACATTGAACATGTGTAGAAGTTCATGTTTGAGTTATAATTCTCAATGCTCCCTCTTAGTGAGGAAGGAATTCTGTACCAATCCAAGTTTGACTTTCAATACCTGAAGCTTCTGTTTTGCTAAAGGCTTTGTCAGAATATTAGCTACTTGTTGATTTGTTGGATATGCTAGAACTTCAATGCTCCCTTTTGAACCTTGTCTCATATGAGCTTAATGCTAATCTCGATATGGTTGAATTTGCTGTTGATTTGTGGTAGCATCGGATGTGCTCTAGCCATGAAAATAGGTGGAAAGGCTAATGCACATGAGATCTCCAAGACCTAGAAATGGTTTGGGGAAATTCCACCTGGCTAGAGAGATATTAAAATAATTTTTATTTTTAATGGAGTTCCTAAGTTTAAACTTAGGAATGTTAAACAGACATGGACAGCGGAAACAAATAGGAAAGATAAATCATGCATTGCTTTTTTATTCACAAATGATGTATATTTATGGTACATTATGTGACCGTTGGGATTCACATCCCAAGGTCTCTTGGACTACTTAGTCTGTTCGGCTTCCACGCTAACCTTTTAGGATTAGGTGTCCAACATTCCCCCCCTTAATCCGAAGGGTTATGTATGAGTCCAAGAAAAGAGCTGTAATACAAAATGTGCAATAACGCATGGCAGCACTAGGCTGAATGTGCTCTATGAAATGTTGGTAACAAAGGGCGGTGGTTTAAGGATAGCCACCAACACTGGAACGCTTAGTGCAGTTCCTGGAACTCTTCCAAAACTGGCAAGAAGCTGTAAGTCTTCTGCTAGAGGAAGTGATCCTATTGTTTTTAAAGAGGGAAACCTTCAACAAAAGGGAGGCCTCACCCCGCATAAAAGGTAAAACTTCAACCTGAAAAGGGAAGTCTCAACCTGTGATGGTTTAAGGATGACCAACAACTCTGAAATGCTTATGCAATTCCTGGAACTCTTCCAAAACTGGCAAGAAGCTGTAAGTCTTCTGCTAGAGGAAGTGTTCTCAATTTTGTCTCCAGAACTCTTCCAAAACTGGCAAGAAGCTGAAGTCTTCTGCTAGAGGAAGTGTCCCACATTGCCAATTGAAGGCATGTTCAGGTATCTTTGTCTCTGGCTACAACTCTGAAGCTGGTTGTGGCTCAGGCTCGCTTGATGTGGCTTTGAAGCTTGTAGATGACCATCATTTCCCCCCCTGTCAGATACAAGGTGAGAAGAT
>APFE031732921.1:36142-60464 GCA_000404065.3 Pinus taeda
ATGATGGGCTTGGGAAGTGCAGACTGAGTTTCTGCATCTGCATGTACAACTGCTGCTTTATTTGAATGAACAGGAACATTATTGACTTGCTGTTTATGGGAGTCTGTTTCAATCTTCTGAAGAGAAACAGGTTCAGAAAGATGACTCCATTGCTGTAGTTCTTCTTGCTGCAGCTTTGTCTCAAGCTGCAAAAACTCAATATTCTCATGTGCAGTTTGCAGAGAGGTTTGGATGTCAAAGAGAGTTTCTTTGTTAACTTTGACCATCTCTGTGTGGTTGCATCTTCCGGATTCATCGCGAATGATGCAACCACACAGAATGCAAATCGCAGAAGTCTCAAATCCATGATTTTGACCATCTCATCAACAGTGGAATGAATTAGGATATTCAATAACTTTAATGCATCTTCAAGTCTGGCCATTTTTCTTCAAAAACACAACTGAGGCAATAGCAACAGAAAAATAATATTGTACTCTTACTACAAGATCTTGTAAGAGCTTGTCAAGTGGCAACAATGTCGCGAAAGTGGTTGATGGAGCAGGACCAATGCAAAAATATATAAATGTGAAGATGAGTGTTGTCCTCAACTTCAAACTTCAGAGCATATGGCTGCTATGGGAATCATGCAAAATCTCTACAAGAAACTGCTCCAAAATCTCTACAAGAAACTGCTCCTAGAATGACTGCCAAAAATGTCTTCAAAATTGCTTCAAATTCACTTCATAATGCTGATCAAGGATCCACCAAAGTCTATTCCAAACCTCTTCATAAACTTCTCTACGGATTCTTCAAAAATCACTTCACTCACAGGTTGTTTCAAATTGTTCCATGGACAACACCAAATCTGCTTCGAGGTGGCTTCAATACTGCTCTCAGAACTTATACATGTGTTTGACTAAATGTGACTGTGTTCAAAAATCGGTTTTGATGTGGATGAATCAAAGGGTGAGCATAGTAACAATGATCATTATCAATAAAAGGCCATGCATATGCATCATCCAAGTTCACTTATCAATTTATCATTGCTCGAAACACTTCATCAAAGTCAACAAAGTCACAGAAAATGTCATCTAAAATTCTCAAGGATCAATCAACCTTTATGGGATAACATAAGACATTAACCCAAAATTTCTATATGAGATGTCATTTTGTATGACAAACACACCATTTCTAACCTGAATGAATGTAGCTGAAAAGACCATTACCTAGATCTTTTGTAGCCTTTCTTAGATTGGTGGTCAGGATGCATTATGTTACTTTTTTTCGTAAGGCGGAGACCAAAAAATGTAATTGGATGTTACATGGAACTCGTGACTAGATATACATACATCTTGACAAAGAACTTTTAAGTGATTTCATGACCAGTCAACAGATGTTTTCTTCATTTTGAACGAAGTATATCTCTGCTCGTGTAACGTGTAAATCCAGGTTACATTCAACAACAAATCCAGCAGGGAATCGATCCAGAGACAGACAGATATGTGTACTCATCTGCAGAGACAGACCACCAATTATTTTATCTGAGAAAAAACTAGTTTTAAATGAGCGTTTTCAGGAGTAGTAAACGCGTTAAAGTCACCCTACGAAGCCCGAGACAGCACAACCTGTCGCTGCTGACACGCAAATGACATGTATTGAATACGTTACACTCACTCACTCATAGGTTCCGCAAAGACGACGAAGGGCTCCAGAGGAACCTCCCATTAAAATAACACCTTCGGCGTAACCAGTTTGATGAAATAGATCCCTGGGGAACTCTGTCTTTCTTACCCAATCAATGGCAATTGGGGGTGCATTTGCGCAGGCGGGAAAACTGTAGCTCGAACATACAACTCCATGCTTATTAGATGTTCATGGTCTCTTCAGGGCTTGGGAGCTCTACGCCAGCCAATCCAAGGTTCAGTTAAGTGAGAATATATATACCATTGGCTGCCACAACCGAATATGTATCAGTTCCATTCTCACATAAATCAAGATATTACAATCTCGGGAGATGATGTCGTTTCCCATTCCAAAACTTGATATACAAAGTTCAAACTGAAGCATGGATCACCAATATTCATCTTAAGAACTATCTAATCCTGCGACTACAGCCACAACCCACATCCGCTGACATGTTATTTTAATTGACAATATAAAGCTTGGAAGAGATTGTAAGGGACGATGTCAAGAGGAAGAGTATTACTGTTTTGATTTGAGATACAAATTCTATACTTTCAGTAGCCTAGCGATGGAGAAAGCGCGGGAAAGCTCCTCAACATATGATTAAGAAGGCAGACTGACGAGCGGAAAAATACTTTATGGGCTACATGATTGAATTGGCCTGAAGGAGCAGCTTCAAGGGAAAGCATTAGAGCAGTGCGGAAGGTGTCACGACTACGGAACTTAGTGATGAAACATGTAGACCATTCGGCAGGTGTGCTGTCAGACTTGCTTGAAAACCTTCTTAAATTCGAGCCTTCAGAACGATTGAGTGCCCGAGAAGCTCTAAGCCATCCATTCTTTACAGATGATTACTATAGAAGGTTCGGCAACGTAGTTGATCTCATGTAATGTTTGACTTGAAACTCTTACCGTAACCCTAAGGAAGTAAGTAACATTTTCTTGTACTTCTACATTATTTGACATGCAGGTGCAAGGCACACTTGTTACTGATTTTCGAACCAAAAGAATGACAAATTTCAACCTCCAATTCCAGTGAATTCATAAAAGAATATAACCAGAAGAGCTTGAATAATTTACGGCTCTGTACTAGCCCAGAACTGATCCGTTTGCCTGATGCTTTTGGACTGCTGACTCAGTTAATTGACAAAATTCAAAGGAATTTATAACAGGAGAGCCTTGTCAAACAGCGTTTAAAAGATCGACTATTAAATATCAGACAGCGTTTCATATATATTACCAGCGTTCCATGTTCATTGTAATGAATACCATGAATGACAGCGTATGGGCCGAGGTCGTTTCACATACACCACTTCAGGCTTTCTTTGTCAGCAGGTGTTTCCTTTCCTTCAGGCGTTCTTGTCAGCACCGTTTCAGTAATGTGTGTTTCTCCTTCAGACGTTCTTGTCAGCACCGTTTCAGCTTTTAATAATGAGGTGCAGTGCAGGTGTGGCAGAGTCAGCGTTTCCTTTTTTTTAACGTTTATGACAGTCAGAGGTATTCAGAGGAACAGGCAGGCAGATTTAAACAGGCCAGCACTATTCAAGGCAATTACACAGGCCACACATCATGGCTCTGATACCATGTTAAACAGACATGAACAGCGGAAACAAACAGGAAAGATAAATCATGCATTGCTTTTTTATTCACAAATGATGTATATTTATGGTACATTATGTGACCGTTGGGATTCACATCCCAAGGTCTCTTGGACTGCTTTGTCCATTCGGCTTCCACGCTAACCCTTTAGGATTAGGTGTCCAACAAGGAAAATTAAAATATTAATGGGTATTAATATAAAATTGCGTGAGAATGTTCTAAATGACATGGATCAAACCAAATCTAATCTTAACCGTTGATTAGAGACTTAATCTCGGCTGTTGAAGAGTCAACAGGAAATGTATAAGAGGAGGCTTGAGGGTCAGTTGGAGACACACCAAGATTGATCAGTTAGTTCGATTTTTTGGAGGGGGTTTGCTGACAAAATTTGAACAAGTGATTTGTTGCAGCGAAGGACAGTGAGTACATTGCAGAGAGGCAGAGATAGTGCCAGAGGGTTAGTGCAGTGACTGAAGAGGCTGACACAGAGGCAACAGGAGCCATGCAGAGATAGCTAGAGACTGTGCAGACGCTGAGGGGCCTGCATTGGTGACACAAAAGGCCAAAGAGCTGACGCAGAGGGTTCAGGAGCTATGCTGAGGTTAGCATAGCTGACGTAGAGCCTTGGAGAAGCGCCAAAAGGATTTTCGTGGGGCAAACTAGTTGAATATCTGTCTTCGAGAAGAGGTATTATTGCTGTGTAAAAATCTCTGTTGGGTGAGCAAGTTTGGCACCCTAGTTGTACTCAAGAAATCTGCATAATAATAAAACCCTAAGATCTGCTGCACCGATTTTCTTGCATTGGGTTTTTGTGGGGACATGTTGTCCAAAAATAATGGTGTCCGTTGTGTGTTTGTCTAGTATTTGAGTTGTTGATCTGTATATGAGTTAAGGCTGCATTTGTGTTTATTTTCAATATTTATATGTATAAATAACTTGTTAATGGAATAAACAAGTAGGTGAAATAAACTAGATAATGCAGTAGGGATTTCTAATTTGTCAAACCTAGAAATTTTGACATGGTATCAGAGCATTGCAGATCACAGGACGGTTGAAGGCACCAATAGATATCGGAAATTTGCAACAGTAATAGCTGTCCCGAGAGACAGAGCTGCTCCTAAGCAGAAGGCAACAGAGAAGGAGTGACGCAGAGGGCCCGTGTCATCATTTCGAGCCAGAGAGAGGCAAAAGAGGCTCAGGAAGAGCCATGTCATCCTACTCAGGTAGGTAGGCTTGACGCAGTTGGCCAGAGGAGTGATTCAACTTTTGCCAGGATTGTGCAGAGCTGGAAAGTTTCTTCAGTTGTCGGGGCCTAGGATGCTGTGGGCAGAATGTGGATTGGGAAGCTGGTGGGGTGTTGTTTCTGTTGAAGTAGAACAGTACCTAACGGGACAAAACCAAGGTAGAGGGAGTCGCTACCTTGACGGATTTCTAGCCAAGAAATCCAGATTCGAGTTGCACTTTCAAAGAGGATTGGAATGGAGCGATTCGACATTTGGTGGGAATATTTCCAACAAGGAAATCAGGACTTAGAGGGAGATTTCTAGGAGGGAAGTCGAAACCCAGAGGGAGTCCAGAAGAGGAGTGAAGATGGCAGTGAACGAACTGAGGGATCAAGACAGGTTGGATGGGGCTTCCAACTTTGTCATCTGGAAGGCCAGGGTCTTGGCAGTCCTGGATAGACATCGCATCAAGTGCTTCGCCTTGAGAATCATGGCTATTCCAGTTGACCCAGCTGAGAATGAGAAGTATGAGGATGCAATGGCGAGGGCAAAGTGCATAATTCTTGACGGGGTCAAGGATCACGTCGTACCACATATTGCCGAAAAGTACACAACAAAGATGATTTGGAATACTTTGACGACATTGTATCAGGGCACTTTCATTCAGCGGAAGATGCTATTGGAGAATCAACTGTGGTCGTATCAGATGTAGAAGGGGGAGCAGATAGATCTATACCTCCTCAGATTGCAGGAGATTTGAGACCAACTTTCTTCCATAGGGGTCGCACCGGATCAGGAGTTCATGGTGAGGACCACCCTGAATGCAGTCTCTGAGGAATGGGAGACATTTGTCCAAGGCATTTTGGGCAGAGCTACTCTTCTAGGATGGGAAGAGATGTGGGCAAATCTTCGCCAAGAAGAGATCAGACAGTTGACCAAGGTGGGGAGTAGTGGCAAAGGAGGTTGAATCAAGAAAGAGCAGAAGGAGGATGCGGCTTGGGCTTTTGCGGAACATTAGGGGGAGAAGAAGAAGAAGGATATCTCCAAAGTGAAGTGCTTCCATTGTGGGGAGCTGGGTCATTATGCATCCTCGTGTCCCAGGAAGAAGAACAAGGGAGAGGCTTCTGACTCCAAGGCAGCTCTGACTTAGGCAGAGAAATATGTTGAGACTGATGACCACTGTGCCATGAGTGCTCATGCACTTCTAGTGAAGAGGTGGGGTGACATCAAGCTGTAGTCAGGGGGACTACAGAAGATGTGGGGCAGGATCTTTGAGGTACCTAAACTCTTGGATCCTATTCGGCTACAAGAGCCCCTAACGACAGTAGCAGGATGACAGATTTTGGGTAGAAGCAAGATGCGATGGAGCGACAAGGCAGTGCTAGAGTGCTGTGGTTTGTAGTAGTGTAGTGGGGGTTCCAGCAGTGTGAGAGGCACAAAGTTGTTTGCAGCAGTGCAAGAGGCACAAAGGAGGTTGCAGCAGTGCGAGAGGCACAAAGGTGGTTGCAGTAGTGTAGAGGCAGCAGAGGGAGCACAAGATAGCAACAGAGGTAGCTTTAGTATCAGGAGGCTTCTAGACTGACAAGGAGTCGGTATTTGGGTAGATCAGTTACTTACTTCTCGGTAACTGAGTTGCAGTGCAATAATTAGCAGTGGCAGTGATATGGGCGGCATGGGTAGCATGTTGAGAGGGAGCTGCAGTACAGATGTAGTAGTGGCAATAGCAGAGCCATGGGCAGTAGTACAGGAGGTAGTAGTGCAGTGGATGTTGGGCAACAAACCAAGCATCAACACAGGTACCGGTGCGGAAGGATCAATGTGATGTTCAGTGGTGGAGCATTACTAGAACATGTTCCTCCCTAGGAGGGAGTGTTGATTTGTGATAGCATCGGATGTGCTCTAGCCATGAAAATTGGTGGAGAGGCTAAGGCACATGAGATCTCTAAGACCCAGAAATGGTTTGGGGAAATTCCACCCGTTAGAGAGATATTAAAATAATTAATATTTTTAATGGAGTTCCAATGTTTACACTTAGGAAAATTAAAATATTAATGGGTATTAATATAAAACTGGGTGAGAATGTTCTAAATGACATGGATCAAGCCAAATCTAATCTTAGTCGTTGATTAGAGACTTAATCTCGGCCGTTGAAGTGTCAATAGGAAATGTATAAGAGGAGGCTTGAGGGTCAATTAGAGACACACCAAGATTGATCAGTCAGTTCGATTTTCTGGAGCGGGGTTTGCTAAGAAAATTTGAACAAGTGATCTATTGCAACGAAGGGCAGTGAGTACATAACAGAGAGGCAGAGATAGTGCCAGAGGGTCAGCGCAGTGACTGAAGAGGTTGACGCAAAGGCAACTAGAGCTACACAGAGGCAGCATGAGCCATGCAGAGGTAGCTAGAGACTGCGCAGAGGCTGAGGGGCTTGTGTGGGTGACGCAAAAGGCCAGAGAGATGACGTAGAGATGCAGAAGGTTGACGTAGAGGGTTCAGGAGCTACGCTGAGGCTAGCAAGGCTGACATAGAGCTATGGAGAAGCGCCAAAAGGATTTTCGCTGGGTAGACTTGTTGAATATCTGTCTCCGAGAAGAGGTATTACCACTGTGTAACAATCTATGTTGGGTGAGCCAGTTCAGCACTCTAGTTGTACTCAAGAAATATGCATAATAATAAAACCCTCAGATCTGTTGCACCGGTTTTCCTGCATTGGGTTTTTGTGGGGACGTGTTTTCCAAAAATAACGACGTCCCTTGTGTGTTTGTCTAGTATTTTAGTTGCTAATCTGTATATGAGTTAAGGTTGCATTTGTGTTTATTTTCAGTATTTATATGTATAAATAACTTGTTAATGGAATAAACAAGTAGGTGCAATAAACTAGATAATGCAGTAGGGATTTCTAATGCATCAGACTTAGAAATTTCAACACTTATCACGGAACATTGCGTTCTAAAAGAGTTTGATACAACTGTGGTTGGTTATCATAATAAATGACTATAAGCTTCAACTACTTATCAAACAATCTTGTGACTAACTTTGCCAAGATAGATGCCCTGACAACTAGTATTACTCGCTGCCTTGAGTTCTTCCTTTTCTGAGCTCAGAGTGATGAAAGTTTGCTTCCTGATGAACTAAGATACCATTGTTGATCTGAAGCCAAAGTAGCTCCTTGAGGTCCTCTTCATGTTTATTGCATTCCCTACTCAATCTAAGTCCGAATAACCGCACAACTTCACTTCACCATCTTCAAGATATCTCAAACCATACTCCACTACACCCCTCAAAAAATTGGGCACATGTTTTGTTGCTACTGATTCAAATTTAAACGGGGACGCAACAACTTACAAAGATAACCATAAACACAGAGATGCAGTGGAAATAATACTTTATTTCATTAATGTAAAATATTGAAATATGCTTATAAACAGAAATGGAAATAAACCAGCTAGGGCGATGGTAGCTTATCTTTGTGAAGAGATGTGGCGGCTACATGCCTTTGAACTATCTTACAATGAGGCTCAAGGGCCTTTTTATTGTTGAACAATAAGAGCAAACCTTAAACAACCAAAACCCTAACTTGAGGAGATGTAACACCAAGAGTTTATGGGCCCCGTTGGGGTGAGTTGGACAACCAACTTCCCGGGGTCGTGACTTGGTCATATTATCTCCGTTTGACGCGCATGATAACCCATTGGAAAGATCTCTCCGAGGACTACGACGAAAAAGACAATTTTAGGTACGAAATCGCCGGCAGGTAGATTTCCAAAAAAATGTCGTTTAGGGCCTCAAAACGGCTTCGGATGTTTAGGACCCGAAAAACTGCTAAAAATAGTAAACTGTGCTACAATGAAGGAAACGAAAAATTGAAAGAAGCAATGGTGGGGGTCCAAGAGGAATTGGCGGGTGGCCACCAATATCCACGTGGATCATTCCTCCCCGCTTACGAAGCAATGGTCCCCATTGCGTTGAGTTCCTCCATGAGATGAGGAAACTTCTGCTGAACTTGGTCACTGGTGAGCCACTTGCCCTGGTGAAGGAGTTGGCCTGCCTTGACAACTCAATATAGTTGGATATTCTGCTGGCGAGTGTGCTTGATCTGTGTGTCCATGATTCGATCAATTGCAGCGTGTTCCATGCAATCTGGATTTAACTCTGTGGGTGTGAGCTATTTTGCATTGTCGGATGTGTCTAGTTATGGTGGAAAGTATGGCGGAAGACGGTCCACATTGAACACTAGGTGCAGGCCAAGGAATGGGGGAATGCTGAGCTCAAATGCATTGTCTCCCATATCCTTGGTAATGGTGTAAGGATCATATCGGAGTGGTTTGAGTTTCCGATAGGTTTTGGTAAGGCTTTCCTTTTGCAAATGAAACCAAAATTTGTTGCACACCTGAAACTTGTGTGGCACCCGATGTTGATCATGTCGCTGCTTGTACTTGGCATTTGATTTCTCCAGAATGTCATGGACTTGTTGGCAAATATGTTGGATGTGCTCAATGAAGTAGTTTGCCTTATTTGTTTCAGACTGGACATGAGCCGAATCTGTGTGAGTAGTTGCAAATGGCATGGCCACATCAATGGGACATAGTGGTTGGAATCCAAGCCCACTTGAAAAGGGTTGTGGCTAGTTGAGTTGTGGAGAGCTCGGTTGTAGCTGTGTTGAACATAGGGAGGCTCTCATGCCATGTGCGTGGACGCTTTGAGTTGTACATGCGAAGAATATGTATGATGATCCTGTTGACAACCTCTGTTTGGCCATCAGTTTGAGGATGGAACTCTGTGGACTTAGTGAGTTTGGTGTCCAGCATCGACCAGAGAATGGACTAAAATGTACTGAGGAACCTGCTGTCCCGATCTGAGATGATAGATTGTGGGATTCCAAAGTGTACCGACACTCGTTTAAAGAAGAGTTTAGTAGTGGCTTCAGTTGTGATATTCTTCTTGCAGGGCGCAATAATGGCCATCTTCGAGAACCTGTCGACAACCACAAAGACAAAATTGTTTCCATGTTTAGTGGAAGGAAGGCTTGACATGTAATCCATGGAGATGGATTCCCAAGGTTGACTAGGGTAGGCAACAGAGTATAGAGGCCTTGCTTCTTGATGGCGCAGGCAGTGCTTGATCTGATGTAATTCCTGACATCCAATCGAAGATTCGGCCAATAGAAATACTTCTGCGATACTGCCACCGTTTTCTCCTCCCCGAAATGCACAACAACTCGACTGTAGTGTGCTTCCCAAATCATCTTGGCATGCTCGCTTGAAGGAACACAAAGGTGACCCAGGTGGCATAACAGGGCATCCTGGAGGTGAAAATCTGGAACATGCTGACCCTCCAAGAGTGTTTGGTATGTGTGGCTGAATTTCGGGTTGCTTTTGTAGAGAAGTGGCCAATCAGAAGTTTCGTGCCCACAAGAGTTGAGCATGGTGGTTTACGCCATGATCGGTGGTCGACTGAGGCAATCTGCAACATTATTGGTGCTGCCCTCTTATACTTGATATTTAAATGGAACTGTTGCAGGTTTGTGGACCACTTCTGATGGCGATCATTCTGCAATTTCCCTTGGGTCTGTATGAACTGCAAGGGTCGATGGTCTGTGTGGATGACCGTTTCCTTCCCCAAAATGTAATGCTTCCATTGTCGGCAGGCCTGCACAATGGAATACATCTCTTTGTGAATATCCATTTGCCTCCATCCACTGACTTTTTGGTTTCGCCTTTGGAAACTTTGTGAGAGATTCATGCTCAAGTGGCGACTCCACTTCTTTCATTTCTTACAAGAATTTATGCTAGAAGCTCGCTTCTTGTAGATGTTTTGATTTTCTTGCGTAGGGATCTGTCTCTCTGATATCCATTTGGCCCTTTTGTTTCTCGTTAAGCAAGTCACCATTGATTATGACTTGTTTGCTCCTTGTGATTTTGCTAATATTCAAGGAGCTTCGCATGTTTATCCTTTTCTTGGTGACGCCATCGATGAATTTCCTCCTTTTCAAGGTAACAATGCTTTTACTGCAAGTGTCTCCCACATTCTAAATATGAAGATGTGAAGATGAAGATTTTCATTCTTACCTTGTCTGAAGATGCTTTAGATTGGTTTGTTAATTTTCCTAATAACACTTTTGATTCTCTGCAACCAATCATTTATGCCTTTGAAGATAGATATGGAGATAAAGAAAAGGTCAAATCGAAAGCTGAAGTAAATGAGATTATAGAAGTTGAAAATAATTTCAAGGAGTTAATTCAAATGGTTAAAGACATACAGTTAAATCAAGCTCAAGTAAGAAAGAATGCATAAGTTAATTAGGCTCAACTTATTAAAGATATGGAACTTAATCAAGCAACATTAACCGCTGATCTTGCTAGGGAAATTAATTCTATGCAAAGCAAGTTATTAGCCCTAGAGGAAAAGACGACAATCATGGAATTCAATCATTCAAATCAAGTGATTGCCATGGAAGCAAGTTATCAAGAAGAAATAAGTTTGATTCAGAACAGATTGTCAACTATGGATGAAGAAATGACCATCATGAGATTCGATTATAATAATCAGTTAGCTACCATGCAAGCAAATCATAAGAAAGAGATAAACTATATGCAAAATTGCTTCATGGGCATGAAAGCAAAGAATGGTAAAATTATAAAGGACATGGAAGTTGATGAGATATCTCTTCAGAACAGATTGTTGGCCATAGAGAAAAGGCAGGTACCATGTGTCATAAATACAAATGGAATAGATATCAGCGAAAAAAGATTAAAAGTAGTGGAAGTTAATCATTCTAATCAAATGTCCGTTATTCAGCCTTTAATAAAGGCTATGCAAGCTAATCATGTCACTCTGCAAGAAAGATTCTTGAAAACTGAAGTCAATCAAGCAAAGTTTATAGTAAGATATGCGAGAGAAATGAGTTCATTACATAAGAGGCTGGAAGAGAGGAAATCACAGGTCCCATCTTGTTGTGAATATCCTGAGAAAGAGACTAACTCCATTAAAGAAGATTTAACTAGGAATGACATGATCAAAGAAGAAATTAAAAAAAATCAAGTTATAACTCATGACACCTATGAGATTGATCCATCATTCTTGACAGAGCGGATGCAGAATGAAGAAAGACATGTCACACATATCTTACATACTTCATCTGAGAATTTTCAAGCATAATGTTTCACATCATCAGTGATGCAGCCTGCCACAAAGAAAAGTGCAAGAGAAAGAGAATGAGAAAGCGATTTGTTGCATCAGATGGCCGCGAGCAGCTTGATTTTCGGATAGGAAAAAGTCCTACCGTATGCAGGATTGGACATGGCACCTCTGAGAAACAACCAACAGATTTGACTGAAAGCAGACAAATGCTCAACATGCACTACATTGAACACATCTGATGCCATGGGGCATCCTTTGTATTGTATTCCTAACCCTACACCCTTTTATTTCAGTATTTTACCTTTGTAGGTAGATGTTTTTAATGTTATTAGGATAGTTAATAAACAAAGAGCTTATATCTTTCCTATGCTTAACGTTATAATGGTGATTTTTGGATGGACGTTACTTATGTTATATTGTGTGTTGCGTGGATGCAGATTCTGGATTCTCACATTCCTCTGGTGCAACAACGTATCCCCAAGTAGAGCTAGATGTTGACCACTACGTGTCAACAACCCATAGCAGTACACCCCATTTTTTTGCAAAAATGATAGAGCCTGATTGATATGTCAGTGCTGTTCAGCTATCATCATCAGCTTGACTTCCAAGATGTTATAATGTAAACCCATTCTGCATGTATATGATGTAAATAATCTCAACAGAACCGTGTCATGTATGTAACGCCCTGGGTAAACCTACTTTTCTAGTGACGATCTCCATTCTGGGAGGTTTTTTGTTTCATCGATCCATTCTCGGATGGTCGGTAGAGTTTTCCTTCAGTCTTACCCCAAAGTTGGAATGGATTTTGTTTCTAGGATCTTAGGGGAGTTCTAGTGTTTTAGATCGAGTCTATGTAAAAATAAGTTGGGAATAATCCTAATTATTTGGCTATGTTATTTTATTACAAATTGCTTGGTCTGCTGGATTATATTTGTGTCGCAGAAATGGGTAATCTGTGAAGGTCTATTACAAATGGGTTTTCCCCCTTATGATGTAAAAAATATGAAAATCATGATGTAAAGTGTCTTGAAGGTTGGAACAATAATTTATCCCCTCAGGTTAATTAATTAAATTTTTTAGCCAAAAATTAATTAAAATCCTATGCCAGAAATTTAATTAATTCTAGGTCCTAGGTAAATTTAAATTCTCCAAAGGCAAAATTCGTTGGTCCTAAAGAATTAAATTTTAAAAGGTTCTGGGACTAATGTAAATTAATTATTTTGCTAAATTTTAGACTTTTGATCCCCGGGGATTAAGTGAAAGTCAATTTTTTTGGGAAATTAACTCAAAATTCTATTTTTGAGTTAATTAAAATGAAATATTTAAATATTTCGACGGATGAGATTAAAAGAAATTTTAGTTTTCATCAACAGTGAAGATTGCTTTGACAAGGATCACTCAAACTAGTAGTTGGAGGATTTATCTTTAAATAGGAAGTCATTTGTCAGTCGATTCATTTGACTTTTGAGTCGTGTGCTTAGCAAGAAGCTCTTGTGTAATTTTTTTCTGGATAATAAAAAAGACTTTGGGGTTAAGTTTTGCTGGTGTTACTCTTCATGGGAATACTGTAAGATGTGTTGTTTTCATGCATAATTTTTCTAAAGCCATTGATGATAGCTTCTAAAGAGTGATTTGAGTAGAGGTATCATGCTCAGTTGCTGGGGTTTGAATAATAATCTAAATTTAGAACGTAATAGCAGGTATCTCTATTTGTCTGAGTTTTATTATTATTTTCTCTCTCTATTTTTAATGGCTGGATCGAGTTTTGTAGGGAAATCTTGATTTTAGATCTTTAGGCGTTAGGGGAAGTTTTCAGTTGAACCAGCCAACTCCCAATCTGTGTTTTTTGAGGAGCCCAGTAAAATTAATCTCGAGCTTATCATAAGATTTTTTTTTGGGTGATGCACGAAGGGTTTCAAGTTAGCACCTCTTTTAAAATTTAAGAAAATTATTTTTTTGTGTGGAAAATTAATAGATTTGGTTGTTGAGAGCCTTAGATTATCAGATTTGGGAGCGGAGTTGGACTCAAACTTCTTAGATCTGACAGATTTACCATGATCTGTAATTTTTTTTTTTAGGTTTTCTGACTTTGGTTTTTCTGGGTTTTAGTTTTTTTATCATTTTACATATCACTTGGGTGTTTTCTTGTTGTCATGGAGCTACAACTCTGAGGAAAAAAAATTGTGGAGAGTCCAGATTTAGTCCATGGAGGGTAAGATCTGGCCTCAATACCATTTTTGTAGGGATATTCTTCAAAAATTTTTATAGTCTAAAGGGTTTCAAATTTTCTGAGGAATTCATAAGTTTTGTGAAAGGGAATTTTAAGTAGAAGAATATATCATTTTAATAAGAAATTTCTGGGAAATTGGCTTAGTTTTTTTGTTGCCATTTTTCTGTCTGCTGTCGTATTGAGCCTCTAGACAATTTCAATTTTTGTTTTTGTTTTTGTTTTTGTTTTCTGCGTTTTGGGGTTTTTGAAAAATTTGAATTTCTTTGTTTCATCACTCTTGCGCTGCTATACTCCCTTGCTCCTCCTGTGGCTCATTGCTGCCATATGCATGTTGCCTTTCTCTCCTCTCTCTGTTGCGTCCTCCTCTCCTCCCATCTCCCGTTGCTAAGACCTACATCGAGCTCCTCTTGCTGTCGTCGATGCTCAACTCCCACCGTCGTCCAAGCTTAAACCTGCATGCAAAGCACTCAACGATTTGATTCTTCCCTTTTGTTTCGTTTATGTGTAAGGGTTAGCAAATTCAACTTTTTCATTTATTTTATTTTATTTGTTTTCCTTTTTTATTTTGATTTCTTTTTTTTCTAACTTTGGTTGAATGATTCGATGTTTTATAAATAATAAAAGAGTAAAAAAGTTCTTCTTTTTTGTTTAGGTTTCATTTTTAATTTCTTTTCCTTTTTCATTTTTGTTTTGTTTTCATTTTTTTTTACATTTTTCCATTTTTTATTTTAACTTATGATTTTGATTTTTGTTCTCATTTGAAAAACATTTAAAAATTATTTAAAAACATTAAAATATCTAAAAATTTAAAAAATTATTTGGTGACTTCAGAATTGGTAATAAAATAAATCAAATGCATTACTTAAGATTTCACATTTAAAAAAAATTAAATTTTTATGCGGCCTACAACCCATTAATTAAATTTTAAATTTAATTAAGTACTTTTGATTTTTTTTAGTTACATTGAAAATTTAATTTCTTCATTTGCCACATTAAATTAATTGCCTAAGGAATTATTAATCTAAAGTTTCTTGGTGTCCTTTCGTGGTAGTGATTTCTCTATTGTCAGGTGCGATTGATGTTTTAAAATCAATGACTATTGGAGAATGATAAATGATTCTAGGCTTGGGTTATTAATAAAAATCATTTTAAATATGGAGTCATTCCTTAGCATTTAAATTTCATATTTTGTCACAAGATTTAATTGCTAGATAAAGCATTGAGCATTTGCATTTAATCGTTCATGATCGTCATCTTCATCATATTTGTAAATTGCTTTGGATAACTTATATTTTCTATGGTTAATTGAATATAAAGGAACTGGTCTATAAGTATTTTTATCTTGTGGTTGTGTCTTATGTTAATCTATCCATGTCAGTTGACCAATATTACTTCTAATTTCATGAAGTTGTCCATCTTTAAGTCTCCTAGATCCTATGTTTCATAGGCTATCCTTATTTATTCACCCCAAGGACTACCCCCCTTGACTTGTCTAGGGGAGAGTCTAAACAACGTGAGTAAGGATTAGAGTGACAACCCTTACTCTAAGCGTTGTCATGGGGCCTAAACACTTTGTGCGACAACAGATTCCAAAGCAGCTACCATTTTAGCGGTGATTTCATCAGAGCAATTTTGACAACATCCCACATCATTCCCAAGAATTATAGCTAGGTGATATTTTAGCCTATTTATGCCTACATACATTATGGCATTGCAATAATTGCACTTGACATGGTGGTCATTACTGGCAATGAGTCGTTGACCATGTGCCTATGCCGATGACGAGACTTTTTAGTACCCTTTGGTGGCATGGTGATGGAATCTGGAAGAAAAATATTAAATTTTTAAAATTTAATTGATATTTTGGAATCTGCAATTCTAAATTCAATAATTTAAATATAATTTTTTTTAATTGTTTTCTTAGTTCTATTTGAATTTTATTTTATTTGAATTTTTTGTTTGGACTCTCCTCAGCCCGTAGGCCCTGTGGCTGAGTTTCTCAGCCACACAGGGCCTGTGTGGTGGCTGAGAAACTCATCTACAGGGCATGCCGGGCTGAGGAGACTCTCCTCCTCCTCAGCCCGCAAGCCTTGTGGTTGAGTTTCTCAAAAAAAAAAAAAATTAAAAACCAAAAAAAGTTTAAATTGAAAACCTAGAAAACATTCAAACAAGCAATCTAAAGTTTGTTCATGAAGCCTACCTATTTGTGATGAAGTTGGTCTAATCTGATGAAGCCTCCTTTAGCCTTCTCCAAGAGCTCCTTCACTGTGCAATGGAGTCGCTCAACACTCATAGAAATAGTCAAACACTCAAATGACAAGTGAATGATAAATGGAAGGGAGAGAGGTGCTTATAAAGCATTTTCTTCCCTCCAATTTGCCTTTCCCTCCACCTCATCTCCAAAAAAAAAAAATAAAAATTGCAAATTGAGGGTCGACGGGTCGAATAAGGGTCCGATACGGGTCTAATGGCAAACTCGTTGGTCCTCTACGAGTATTCGGGTTCAATATAGGTTTGTGCGAGTACAGGTCTAGGTCATGGGTTTTATGCAAGTGACCAGTGTCACTATAGAACCCACCAAGACCCGCGGGTACTGTGGGTTGTATACGGGTGATGCTACACTTGTCTGTACAACTGTAATGAACTATACAACTTGTTGTCTTAAACTGTGTGCTTCCTAGGAATGCCTCTTCCTTGGCTGCCTGCACTCTCTCTCTCTCTCTCTCTGTTTTGCTCAAATTGCTCAAGTGTGTGAGAAAGCCTCTGCCTTGCCCTCTCATATTTTTAATGGAAGATTTATTTTTAAGATTTCTATTAGTCTAAGTCATGGATGAGATACAATTTTAGACTCAACTGCTAAACCTAGGACTTTCACTCTCTTACTAAAGTGAATTACAAAACATAATTACTTTTCATCCCCTACCCCTCCCCCTACCCCTCCACAAATATCTTGAATTACATCTTGCATGTTCACATTGAACATGTGTGAAAGTTCTTGACCAAGCTATAATTTTCAACATTCGAAATGCAAGGAACAAGCCATCTCTATGTATATATCTCATGTGACTCTTTATTGTTAAAATCAGGGTTGCGGGGGAGCGACTTCCCCCACTCTTGCAAAAATAATTCGCTCCCTGGTTTTTTCACAATTTTTTTGTCACAAAGACGTTCCAAATGCAATTTTTTTCAAAGAAATAAAAGTTTTTGAGTAGGACAACTTAATATTCAAGCTTATGTCCCTAGTATTGATATGCAATTCATGATAATGTTAAAAATTTAAGTAAAATGATGAAAATGGAAGATAAAAGAGATTGTCACTTTTTAAAAGTAAAGTAAAAGTGACATTCTCTTTTATCTTTCATGTTCATCCTTTTATTTAAATTTTTAACATTACCATGAAATGACTCAAGATGTTTGAGAGTGGTTCCGACCTCATTGGATTTGATACGGAGAAAGTAGAATTTTAGATATCACTCAAAATCCAGCAAACTTATTAGTTTTTCAGGATTGGGGGGATTGCAATGTTTCCATTGGATTTTTTCATGTACTAGGGTATGAGACTCGTATTTAATCAAGAGCACCAAGCTCTCTATGTACCTTGATGTTAGTGACATTGGTTGTCGTACTCCTCTATCATGACCCTACTAAAAATGTACCCATCACTTGAACAAAATCTTGACTTGACATGCTACATTTTTTCTACTTTATGTTAATTGCTTAGAGGGTGGTATGAACGACAAAGATCCCAATATAGACAATGATTTTGATGATATGTAGCTATTTGTTGTAGCATGATTTTTTTGGATGCTAGAGGTCATCTAGTGCCTATTTGCTGATATATTTTAAGTTCAAAGATGGATTGCACTCGATGCTATTTTGGTTATGTGCACCCTTACATGCTATATAAATGAGAACTTGTAACTTGTAGACGTGGTTGATGAAGATTATAACTTCTAGATGATTGATGTTATATGGTTTAATCCATGTTTTTATGCTTTTTATATCTAATTCATCATTCTACATGCTGTTGTTGCCATATATGCATCAAAATATATAAAAATATATATTACATAAAAATTCGATCCCGATTCACTCCCGACCTTGGATCTTTTGAAAACGTCACTCCCGCTTCTGCTCTTGCTCCCAAGTAACCTTGGTTAAAATATGGTTTTCATAGAAACTGGTAAATGCAATTTGCGAGGTTCAGGCTTGTGAGTACACTGAAATATATCTGTATTTGTTGCTTTGCTTGGCAGGGTTTATCATTTACAGATCTCATGTATGTCACCAAGAGAAATATGGCAAATGTTGTTTCAAGTTTCAACAAACAGTTGGATCAAATCTCAGCAGTTATTGCGGTATGTTTAAATTTCACATTTCTTGAAAATATACATTGCTTGGTTTTTCCGTCATATAGGATGTTATATTTGCACACTTTCATTTTTGTGATAGGTGGTATGTTAGAGTTCTCAGTTGCCATGGGTTTGTGTTCAGGCAACAAAGAAGCACTTGACACAGAGGATTGAAAATTTAGATGGCAAGATGGATGAACAAAAGGAACTGTCTGCACTAATTAAGAATGAGGTATGTTTGTGAAGTGCAACACATAATTCTTTGCAGTTTATTTATTTAGTATTAGTTGGTTAATTCAAGAAAAGTATGGAAACATGCAGATGTTTTATTAATCATCACAAATTATCATGGTTAGGTAGTTGATGTGCGTGGGGACCTCACACAGATTGGGTTTGACATAGAAGCAATTCGAAACTTGATTTCTGGCTTGGTAAGTTTCTACCAAGTGCAGGCACATCTCACACAATTTGTTATTGCTTATTGACTATCAGCATATACTAAATGTTTATGGTTTTTTTCCACATCCAATAGGAGGGCAAGATTGGTACGATGGAAGATAAACAGGTAATCCTAGGTTTTCTTTCAAGATTATTTTCCACTATCTGTATGATCACTTAGAGTTCTTAGTTGCCACGTATCTGGCACAAACTACCCTATATCTTGCCACGTGTCCACCTCCTCTTCTTTGTATCTGCTGCAATGCAGAAATGAATTTATAATGTTGGGGAAATTGGTGTTTTATCACCCTTACTGTGCTATGGAAAAGCAACTTTTATGTAGAGAAAACACATTTTTTGTAGTTATCGATATAATGTTGTGTCATGATGTTTAACCAAATATTGTGCATGTAGGATTTTGCAAATGCTGGGGTTTTGTATCTTTGCCATTTTGTTGGAGGAGCAAATGATGGTAATATGGCAAAATTTTTACAGGTTGATCTCAATTTTCCAAGGATGCTTTTTATATTGTTTTTTTTTGTAGAATATTCTTGGGATAATTACAAATATTAGAGTATCTGTAGTTATAAGATGTTGAATTATTGATTTCACTTGTGCTTCCTTAATATATATATATTATATTATATGGCTACAATTAATTTGTCTGAATACTCAGGACTACTGAAATCTATATATGCCCTCAGGCAATTAAAGAAGCAATCTTTGTGCTTGCCTAAACCATCTAAAGCATTTTAGAAAGTCAATATGGATATGACGAGTTTTGTTTAAACACTTGCAAGATTTTCTTTACACAATCGGAAAGGTGGCAGAACTTAACAGACACTGTCTCCGAGTTTTCATGGACACCTTTTCACTTTAGTGTTTGAGTTGATGTATTCTTGTACTCCTGAAATTTGTTTTCTTGGGCTTCAGGGAAGCAAATCTCTTTGAATAATATATGTTAAATATAGACCTATGACCAGAGGTACTCTTCAAGGAAATTATGTTTTGACATTGACATGAGAAAGACTAGAATAAGTTACAAAATATTGTAGGATTTTTCCTAGACTAATATTTCAAATGAAAATCACACTTTAAAATCACTTGTAACATATGAGGATCATGAATAGGAGTTGATACACACTTGTATTGTTTCTTAATGTTTGAAGACATTAGATATATTAAAATGAGGACTGTTACCACAAAATCTAACAGCCTAGTGCAAAGCCTCACTAGGCAACCTAGGTCTTAGGGCAACGAAGAGATCAGCCATCACTGTCATCTCAGTGGTCTCTCTCCTGCTGTTTTGTGATTGGATGTTAATGTCACAAGGAAGGCTTCCTTAGCAAGGCTTTAGAGGATAGAGGGCCTAGGGTTATCAAGACAAGTAATTCTCTTAGGATTTTGCTATTAACATCACCTAGGAAGTTAATTTTCAGGGATAGATTGTTCTCTGCTGTAGATAATTGCATTTTTAATTTTTTTTCAACATTTTCATATTACATTCACCCCATAACATCATTTCATCATTAGCAATTATTTAGAGAGAACAATAACATCAACAAAGCAGAGGGACAATAAGGAACAATAGAAGAAAAACATGCATAATAGAGACACCAAGATTTAGGTCACAGACTAGGGAAAAGCCTCACAAGGGGAAAAACCCAACCAAATTCTTCTTCTTAGATATTCATCAATTGTTCAGCTGAGATGCAAAGTACAATAAGTATGAGACAGATCTTTTTACATCCAATACATTAGGCCTCCTAGGCCAGTTTAGGATCATACAAGATCCTCCTGAGTTGGCAGCAGACTAGAATTAAAGAGGCATACACAAACCTCCGAATCACTCTGTCACATGTATCTGTCACCATAGCCATAAAAGCACACTTCACTGTCACTGTTAGAGCAATTGCTGTAATCACTGTCATCCAAAGAGTACTGTAGACATACTGTTGTCACTGTTATATCAAGGTCACTATCATGTCAAGGTCACTGCCATATCAAAGTTCATTGTTATGAAAATCACTGTTACATTTCAAAGGCACTGTCATATCAAGATCACTGTTATGCCATGTTCATTGCCATATCAAAGGTCACTGTTGTGCCAACTTCACTGCCATATCAAAGGTCACTGTTATGAAGATCACTGTCACATATCAAAGGCATTGCCATGAAGATCAAGGGCACTGTCATATCAAGATAACTGTTATGCCAAGTTCACCGCCATATCAAAGGTCACTGTTGTGCCAAGTTCACTCCATATCAAAGGTCACTGTTATGAAGATCATTGTCACATATCAAAGGCACTGTCATGAAGATCAAGGGCACTGTCATATGCATTGAGGTCACTGCCATTAAGACTACTATAGACATATTGTTAACATTGAAGGCCACTCTGCCATATATCATAATCACAACCCTACTGTTCAATCATCATAAATAATATTGCCAAGTTTAATTGCAAACATTGTGAGCCACTGATATATATATATATATATATATATATATATATATAAGGTCACTCTGCCATATATCATAATCACAACCCTACTGTCATTGTCATACATCACTTGATAACCTGCTAGCTACCATAAAGGTATCTTGTCAAAAGTTACTGTCATGGGTTCAATCATCATAAATAATATTGCCAAGTTTCATTGCAGACATTGTGAGCCACTGATATATATATGTGTGTGTGTGTGTGTGTGTGTTAAAATTGGCAACTAGGGCCAAATTCCACCTTAGGACAACTCATGATCGAGATGATTATTGCATCGGATTCCTCTTTTGGAGAGGTACAATTTTGACTTTCTGGTTAGGGCTGATTTGTCTGCTGATTTGACTGCTGATTTAGCAGATCTATTTTGGGCTTATATTTGTACTCTCTCTCTGCTGAACTATTGAAGAATAATAAGAAGATTTGATCAAAGGGTTTCCCCACATTAGGGTTTGTCCCTACCATGTGCCACATCTTGTGTCCTCTTGTCTTGGCTTGTCTTATGCATATGATTTTATGTTCTGTCTGCATTAACTGTCAATGTTTATAAGTTAATGTGATTGCTACTGGATATAATTGGAATTTGTCATTGGGCTGCTAATAGAACATTGAACTTTGAAGTAAATTGTCTTAAGCATAGAACATAACATTGTTTTCTAAAATTAACAATATATATATATATATATATATATATATATATATAAACACAAAGACAAAATGCGAGCCTCGAAAAAACATATACAAATCACTGAACCAAGGTTACTTGGGAACGAAAGTGGGGAACGACATTTTCAAACGCTCCCAGTTTGGGAGCGAATTGAGAGCGAATTTTTATATATTTTGATGCATATATGTCAACAAAAGCATGTAGAATGATGAATTAGATATAAAAAACATAAAAACATGGATTGCACCATATAACATCAATCATCTAGAAGTTATAATCCTCATCAACCCCGTCCACAATTTAGTAACATACAACATATTGAGTCTCATGATTCATAAATCTTAAAGTTTCAAGCTTTCAAAATTCAATATATATCATTTATCATCATTGATCACTAAAATTGTACTTTTAACCATTACCATTACCAAGTAACCAAACTGTAACAAAAAATATCTAACATGAAATGAAATGTTTCAACTTTCAACTTTCATGAAGCATCATATTCATAATTCATTACCAATGAGTTATAATTGCCAACTTCAAAGTTCAAACTTAAATTGTCATATATTGTTTATAAAAAATATCATAATAAAGATGAAAGAGTCAACAATTATAAAACTACTAGAAACTAGAAACTAGAAACGACAAGTATCTGTTATCTACTTCTTCCTCTTGCTGCCACGAGAAATGTCTAATTTTTGAGGTGGTCATGGTGGTCTACTACTAATAGGAGTCTCCTCTCACATAGTGGGATGACTAGAACCAAAAGTCAAATGCCCTCCACGTGAATATGTAGATGAAGGTGGTGGCAGCAAAGGCAAAGATGTTGGAACTCGAGCACTACTACTGGATGGTGGGGGTGGCATGGCTAGTGTTGCTTCATCATCATCTCTTTGAAGTTTTGTTTGCAATTCTTCTAGATGTGGAGCACCGTCCTCCAAATTATCTTCCTCTGGGTTATTGTCCTAAGTTTTGTATGATGTATCCTCACAAGCCCGATCACAATAATGACTCAACAACCTCAAGTTGTAGTGCTCATAAACCAAGCTATCTACCCGGTTTTCATTGAGTCTATTTGTTCTCACATTATGGATGAAGTTGTAGGTGCCCCAACACCTCTCTGCACAAGAAGTATTCACAACTTGCGAGAGCACTTTTTCTTCCAGTTTTGGCAAAAGTCCTTGCCCGCCATATGCATCCCACCATGTGATAGCATCAAATCTGTCCCTCTCTTCCATTGCATGCAAAGAACCAAACACTCCAGTGCTAGTGAAGTATTTGCCTAATTCAAGATGTAGATTAGCACACTCCTCCCTGTCAGGGACCAACTTGTCTAACACTTCGATATATCCATGTTGTACCTCTGGATTTGTATGGGGTTTGGCATTAACCCCACCCCCAAGTGCAGGTTTTCCCAACCAAGATGGAGGGTAGTATTTTGGCATAAGGATATACGCCAAGGCATGTAGTGGAACATTAAGCTTATTCTACTGTGCATACACACATTTGTGAATAATATGATACAAGTTTGGGTCTTTTTCTTGAACAATATCTTTTATTTGCCCCAACATGTTATCCATCTGCTCATACACCTCCCTAATCACTGGTGCATTTGTATTTGCAAAACCAATCATGTTGTAAATGGGCTTGGTGAATTGCAAAACTTCCCTCACACTTGCCCAAAACAGAGCATTAAGAGCAGCGTCCTCCAATTGTTCAAAACCTTGCTTGTCAATTAGGGTTGGAGTCCTGTCCTTTTATACCTGCCAGTGTTGAGTTGATACCATTCTAGCCAATGATTCTCTTACCTTCAAAAGGCGCTTGAAGGTGAGGTAATAGCAAGCAAATCTAGTCTTCAGAATCTTCAACAACTCCAAACTTGAATGACTGCGGAAAATCCCATGGGTATTGCTATGATTTGTAATAAATTTTATCATTTTTTGCCTCTCTTGTACAAATCACCAATCCATTTGTATTGAGGGTTTTTGTTCTTAATAATATCATGCATTAAAAGGTTCATTGTGTGAACCAAACACCCAAACCAAAATGTGTTGGGGTATCTATCTTCAATAATTGCTTCTGCTGCCTTACAATTAGAAGCATTATTAGTGATGACTTGGATGACATTGTATGGGCCAATACGTTCAATTGTTTGAAGTAATGGTTTTGCAATGTTGATGGCAGTGTTTTCAAAACCGTTTTTAAAAACCGGTTACCGGTCTAACCGGCCGGTTAGCAAGGCCGCTGGTCTAAACCGGCCAAAAAACCCGGTTGGAAAGGCCATTTCGCCAGTTTTTTGCCCTAACCGGTGAAAACCGGCCGGTTTAGGACAAAACCGGCCGGTTTGTATCAAACCGGCCGGTTTTAGGCACACCCACCATAAAGTTCAAAAAACATATTTTTCACTGTGTTTCAGGGGTTTGGGGGGGAAACTAAGGGTGTTTCAACCCTAACAATGTTGGAAATTAATGGTAATGTTAAATTCTTAAAGTAAAAGTGACATTTCCTTTA
>APFE031732921.1:61535-75098 GCA_000404065.3 Pinus taeda
TGCAACATAGCTATGCCTTTATATCCACTGCCATGGGAGGATGTTGATGGAGTTCTTTGTCTATGTGACTGTGGTCTATCATGTTCAAAGTCACCCTTTGATCTTTTAGATTTATATTGTGCTTCCTCCTCTTCCCTTATGTATTTGGCTCTTTGTTGTGCTGTCACACTTACACAAGTTTTGATTCGTATTTGTTTACCTCCATCCCATTGCATTGGCCCACAAATTTGCTTTCTGACACAGGTGTATGAACCTGTGTAATTTCTTTTGCAATGGAGGCATGTAAATTTAGTGGTTCCACCCCCTTTCCCTGCTTCAAGTCTAGTAACATATTTCCACAATGGGGTTTGGGTTGCTTTTGTTTTTGTGCCCTCATCTACACTCTCCTCTTCCTCCTCACCAAGGTACTTCTCCTCTCCAGGGGTTTCCAATCTACCACTACCCACTTCTTCATCATCTTAATCATGATCAACCGCCTTCTTCTACTCTCCAGCACCTTAATAACAGAAAAAGGAACCAACATCAAGAGAATGCCAAACCATATAGCCATGTTTGATGTTTTGATTCTTTGAAATTTGGTGTAGTTATAGTTTCTTTCCTTTAACAAAATGGAAGAATGGGAATGGGAAAGAGAAAAGAGAACATTTTCATTTAACAATTAACATATAAAAAATACAAATGCTAGATTAGAGTCAAGATCCTACCTCTTTAGCCTTTAATCCCAAGCTCCAATCTCCCTTGCGAGCTGCTCAAGCTCCCAAGCAATCCTCTAAATCTTTCTCTCAATCTTCCTCCTCAACTCAAGCTCCAATTCCAAAAGCCCTCTCTTGTTCTCTCAATGTGCAAATGGTGAGTTATGGGAGGGGAGGAGGGCCTTTTATTTCCTTTGGCCCTTCCCCTCCCTCCCTTTCCCTCACTTTCCTGCCACATGACCACCCAATTTGTTTAC
The DNA here is from genome assembly GCA_000404065.3 of Pinus taeda. Taxonomy (NCBI): domain Eukaryota; kingdom Viridiplantae; phylum Streptophyta; class Pinopsida; order Pinales; family Pinaceae; genus Pinus; species Pinus taeda. Next base: position 62,485 of record APFE031732921.1, read on the forward strand.
GGGGAGTGATTTTTTCAAGGCCGGAGTGGTCGGGACTGCTCCCACCTTAAAAAAATTACTCCCGGAGCGATCGCTCCCTTGGTCGCTCCTGAAAAACTAGGGAGTAAATGCTCCCGAAATTCGCTCCATCAGGGAGCGAATTTCGAGAGTGCGCTCCCGAGCTCACTCTTGAGCAGAGTGCACTTTGGGAGTGGGGGGGCGCTCCCCTTAACCCTGCATTGAACAGAGTGCGAGCCACAAAGGTAAAGTGTGAGCCTAAGAAATACATATGCGAGTCACTGAGTCATAGAGATTCATATAATCCACAGAGAATTTATACAAACCATTGAGAGTTAATACGAACCACAGTGAAGCAATATGAACCACTAAGAATATATGTGAGCCACGAGTCACGGTGAAATAATGCAAGCCACAGAGAATTAATATGAACCAAGGATATGTGATACGAGCCTCAAATAATATTGTGATACACAGAGAAATGTGAGAGCCACAGAGAAATTGTGAGCCACTGTAAATATGCGAGCTACAGAGAGTGCGGGCCACTGTAAATGATGCAGGCCTCTTGAGAGACAAATGCGAGGCACTATTGAAGAGTGCAAGCCACAAAATAAGAGATGCGAGCCTCAGAGATATAGTATGAGCCACAAAAAAAAGAGATACGAGCCTTAAAGATATAGTGCAAGCCATTGAACAAAGTGCTAGCCACAAATAATTGGAATGAGAGTTGATCTGCCTTGGAGAACACCATAATGATGCTAAAATGATGGATGATTATTGCTAGTATATAGTTGTTCGTTTGAGCGAAAGTCACGACTATTGGGGCAAGCTGACATGATGAGGCTGACTTGAAACTTGGAGGGAAAAACACATTTAAATTTGCTTTAAGGATATTCAACAATTGTTGTGATGTTCCTTGCCTGAATAAATTTGTACCTGATTAAATAATAGAGAGAGAAGTGCCAAATTAAATTATTAAGAATTTCATTTATCCAATTCAAATTCTTCCTTGGAGCAAGATGGGTTTCTTTGGGTTCCTATGGAAAATTTGTCCCATAGCTGCCCCAATTTTCAATAGAAAGATCTTCAATAAATGATGTCTCAAGTTTGATAAGAGTTTAATGGTTATGGCATAACGTATTGTGAAAGCCTTGGAGGCCTAGATAAGAGTTACAAATATTCAAGTACATATTCCACCAATCCCAATAATCTAATCTAAGGAAACACTGTTATAAGTTAAGGTTTCAAAATGGGCAGATTTATAGCATGCAAAACCATATAACAACCCATAAATAGTCTATAAATGATAGGACTATCAATGGAATAAACGCTATCAAAGAGGTAAGCAATGGATAGGTCAGCTTGTTTTTAATGGCTAAAAATGCACAAAACAACAACATAGACCGTAGACATCAGCCCCAAACTTTATGGTGAAACATGCAATAAATGATAGATTTTTCCTTTTAAACATTAATAAATGCAATTCTTACCTAAAGGACAATAACATATAGGCACAAATTAAATGCAATTTAGAACAAACCCTAACTCTAGCTACGATGAAATAAAGAAACAAAGAAATTTGGAGTGATCAACACAACTAGATTAGTGCCTCTATTCAATTGGGCAATAAAGTCAAATAGGTTGAGGTCAAGGTAGGAGGACCTTGGGGCAAGAAGGGTGGAAGGCAAATCGCTTCCCTTGGAAACACCGACAACTTCTTCCATAGGAGATTTAAGGTCAAAGGATGCTTGAAAACAAGTTCCTTTGATGGATTCTTGAATGACAAATTTTGCATAAACATATAGAAACAAAAGTTTATAAAAACTTTTGCAATTTTTTATATGGCACAATATAAACTCTAATTTTAGAAATTACATGCAAAAGGGAAGAAAAGCATTAAATTTACACTAATAATGCAAGAATCACCTTGTCAATCCACAAGATGGTCTTTCCATGCAATAAATATTCTCCCCAAGACAATTTGCGCTCTATTTAACCATTGCGTCCAAGAGAAAGAAGAACCATAGTACGGAATTTCTCAAGAGAAAATAAGTGAGTGAGTGTGATGATGATTCAATGAAAACAACTTATCTTTATTTATATGAGTGCAGCCAAGTCATTTTTCATTAATTTACAATGAAAGAAGCCCTAAAAGCTGGTTTGAAGTGTTCAACTAGGCTAATAGGTCACAAGCCAACCTAGAGATAGCTCTATAAATGATAAATCATAATAAAATTGTAATAAATTTTCCACAATGGTGGGAGAAAAAGGATTTACACATGATGTCATCCTCGAATAGTGGGCACGTCCATCAAACAAGTGACAATGTGGGCCTTAGAGTGCTCCTCACTCTAAGGGACATCATTAAAATGCATGGGTACATCTCCGAGTAACACCTCCTCAAACAAGACGTCATCATTAAGAAGGCTTGTGTCGTCTTCCTAGGGCATGCATGGGTGGCGTGGTAGCCCTAGGGCACAATGTTAGCCTCTAAACAGGAGTGTGCCAACCCTCCCAAATTATCTCAAGTGATCTTTGTTGTTTTTCCATGATACTGGAGTCTAGGTTAAAATCTTACAATCACTAACACTACGAATCCAAGTATCACAACAAACCACTTTGCATAGCGGAACAATACATAGCAGTAAGTCAATACTGCACAAATATATACAACTTTTTACAATTTTTAATTGTCCAACCTTGTTATATAAACAAATTGACAATACAACTATCTAGGGCTCTTGACACCTGTACTCGGGATAATGGCCCTCATACATCCATTGATACGAAGATATACAACTGGGACTTGATGTCAACAACTATAACAACCAAACTTCCTGAAAAAGATACATTGATCATCTAGTTGATGTAGTGTGCTCTCTCAGCTCCCCTCAGTCATACCTTGAACATACCCGCTTAGTCTTCTGGCTCTAATTTGCAACAACACAACTCTCCCTTTATCAATGAACCAACTCCATTAGGTCACTAAATATGACTCCAATTGCTCTCTAGTTGATTGTTAGTCCTTCAATGCATCAACACATCGAGACTCCTGTCGAGTTGTTCACAACTTTGTTTGTGATCAACTCTCGATGGCCCACTGTTGCTGCTAAGCTCCTTTGAGGCTTCTTTCCCAACTAGTTGTTCCCTAGTCCTTCATGGACACAACTCTTAGGGACTTTCTACCCAATGGTGCCTTCCTGTGCTGTTTGATGAAGATACTCCTCAGGGCATGGAGGGCTGCCACCTATCATTGTAAGATGTTCCTCTCCAACAATGAACTTGGGCTGATGTGATCTGCTCCCTTGGCCTCTTTTCTTTTCCCTTCAAGAATTTGTCCTGAGCTCACCTAATTCTGCCTCTTCTAACAATCGTCTTAGTCCTTCAAGAGGATGTACTTAAGGCTTGGAGCAAGCCACTACAACCCTCCTAACTCTTGTTCTTTTGGATGCTCCAACAACTATCCTACACTAGGATTGTCCAACCACCTAGCAAACCATCAACTTAAAGAGCACTTTCCTTTGATGAAGGGCACTTTCCTTTGCTGTTGTCCACTGACCTATGCAAACTTAGACCTGTGGTTTTTCGACCTGGTTAGGGCACCAAATGAACCCTTAACTAGACCTCAAAACCACTCGAAAAATTCACGACCTCCTCCTTTAGATTCCTTATTTGTGCTGTTAGCTTGCCACTTTGAGGTGTTGTTCCAACCCCCCATTTTAACCTCAAACCAACCCTGATCTAGGGCTTGGTCCTACCTGCAATAGTCCAACAGACTTCAACCTCAGTTCCTTGAGAAGAATAACCCTTACGCATGCACTTTCTAGTCCAAAATTACCCTTGAACTTCACGACCAACCCATTACTGCAATTTAGACATGTCCCAAAAAATAGAAGACACTAAAAAACCACATTGGCCTTGTCCTCTCCTTGCTGCGGTTGCCTCATACTTAAGATGTTCTTTACTTATGAAGATTTTCTCTTGGGTTGATAAGGAATAAGGCTCCTCCTCTCCTCTTTTTATACAAATCATTAGGGTGTGCAACAACTAACCCTTGGGGCATCACTAAGTCTAGGGCGACTTGAATTTAATTGCACAAGCCCACTCAAATCATTCAAAAATTAATATCTTCACATTGACAAGGGATCTCATGGTGCTTGAAGTTGCCCCTTGCTCCATTAAGGGTGCTCTTCCATCTCTATGTGCCAAGTTATCAAATCTCCTCATGGTTTTGGCCCCACACCATTGGGTACAAAACCCCCACCTTGGTTTCTTAGCCCATTAGTGACCTTATGAAGCCAATTCCTCTACAACACTTTAGCCTAGAGTTTGGGTTACCTCCCAAGCTACAAATATCAACAATCTCCATCCTCGTCCAAGCTCTGGAATGTAGAAAAATTATAGGGTCCCTGTAGCCCCTCTAGTTTTAGTTTATTTTGCACATCACTGTTTAATGCCCACAATCCATTTCACTGTAGCTGATATATAAACATGAATATGCATTCAAAGAAAAACAGTGCTAGGCTACCTCTGATATTTGACTTTAACTTTCAGTTGATAAAATAAATTTTAGATAAGCATGTGTTGAAGAATCTAGGGCAATTAGTATTAGTAGGATTCTTCTAGACTTGATAACAATTTGTGGAGTGCTTTTACAATTTATTTTAGCTTGATCTTCTTCTTATTATCAGTGTGTGTGTTTGCTTCATCAAACTGCTACCAAAACAAAGAGACAATAACACAAGATGTTTGGCTTTTTGCCAGGTCCAAAACCTCTCCCTCTTGGAGAGGAAAACCTGCACAAAATTCTTCTTATAGAGATTCCAATTAACGAAACCACGACCATGATCCTTGACCTACTAGGCCACTCCAAGACCATGACACCAATCCTCTTCTTATTGTTGAGATCATCATCAACACTGCTGCTTCACCTTGATCATTATTCTTGCACCTTTACTGAGATGACTATTGTACCATATCTCCATCTTCACTTAGATCATAACTGCACTCTTACTAAGATCATCATCATGTCAACTAGGTCTCTATACTGACCTTGCCTTCATTGAGATCTTGACTGTGTTTATGTGATTACTATGAGCATGCCGAGAATGTATTTCATTTCAAGTATGCCAAGATTGTTAGTGCAACTGTAGGATCATCGTGATCCGCTTTATGCCGAGACTGTAGGAATTTACAGGGTAAGTTCCTCAGACAGAACACCAAAAGGACACCGCTCACAAACAGATCACAGATCAATACACCAGTATTTTGACGTGGTTAAAACCCTCAGAGAGGGAAACAGTCCACGGCCTGCGCCAACGTGGCTACTACACGCAATTTATTAATAAAAGAATGAAAATTTACATAAGCTTCTCTCATGCACGGTGAACCTACAAATGACCCTCCATGCGCTTTAAATAGAATTCATGGACCAATCGGGTGTCAAGCCACGGATCAAGTGTCGGTAATACCGAGGAGAGAATGAACCGTCGGATCACTACATATCGTGACCGTCCGATTGTAAGTTACAAAATGTACAACGGTAAAGAAACACACTTTACCTAACTCTATACCTAACTCTATACTAGACCAAGTTGAACTTAACTATTTCCTATGTGTCGGAATATCCTAACAGAGACAGTAAGATTGAGATTACACCTAGGATGTATGTTGAGACAGTGAGGTTTCTCGAGATATTTCTCATCATATATATGCAAAGACTACTAGGAGATAGGTCCACCGAGACTGTGACAATGTTCTTCCCTGCACTGAGATCTTCCTTACACCAACGCTGGAATCATGATGACCATTCGAGAAATGTAGAGCCAATGTACTCATTGAGATACTGTGCTTATACTTGACCGAGATTCTGAGCCACTGTACTTTACTGAAGTTGCAGAGCTGTCCCAAAATCCTTACTCCTGTAATGCGGATCTCTGTCTTGTACCCATACGAAGATCACCCTGTCACAAACCTCCGAAAATCTCATACAAGTCTGAGTTCTTCTCTGCTATTTTGTGGATACCTTAGCTAGGTATTTATAATGGTTCGTCCTCCATAATTAGCCGACATGATAGTGTGAAGAGGTGTGTTCGTTGATGCAAAGCCGACATGAATTATATTTAATTTGCAGGCCGACATGACTGTGTTTGTACATCGTTTATCTTGCAGACTTCTTTGTTGAAGAATGGTGCTTGTATTGGAGGGCTTCTTGATACTAGGTTGACCTATGTACATTACATAAATGCTCATAAAGAGCTCTTTAACATAATCTTGACTCTTTGACTTTCCTAGACCTATGGAATGAGCTAGAAACTCATTCATATAATTTTATAAAAATAATATTTCTTTTTCTTGAGAAGTACAAAGATCAAAATTACATTGACAAATACCGAACCTAGTTACACTTTTCTTCAATAGCATGCACACAAATGGACAATTGATTTTTGGTCAATCTCTAACCCTCAAAAAACCCACATGGGCAAAACGAGTCTAAAAGGAGATTTTATTTTCTTTTCTTAGGAAATTTTACAACATTAAATTACTAAACACAAGGTACTTATCTCTCCCTGATTTTTGTGCCCCTATCCAACCTCCAGATTTTTGTGCCACTATTAGACTTCAACTGCTCATAAATTTGTGCCACTGACAACACTACATGCCCTTGAAATGCGTGCCCTCATCCCCAAATTTCCTCCTTGCTGTTGTTCCTTAAATTTTGAGCTGCTATCCCTCCTCGAGAATCATGTTGGAACATGTTGAGAATGTTGAAGGAAATGTAACTAGGCTAGGTCTTCATAAATGCAATTTTGATATTTGTACTTATTCAAGAAAAGAGAAAGTATTTTTGTATTATTTGTCAATAAGTTTTTTTCTTATTGAAAATAGGTCAAGTACATTTTGAAGTGCTTCTAGAGAGTCAAAGTCAAAATGTAATTATGATAAGACCTTTTGAGGGCATGTTACATCATGTAAGTCATCATACAAGGTCATGGGAACACCTCCAAGCATGGTCAAATCCTCTCCTACCAGCAACGAAGAATACAAGCAACAAAACGATAGGCAAAATTGAATTATAGAGAAAAAATATAAGTCGGCTTTAAGGACAGTCATGTCGGCTGGAAGAGGAGGGACAAACCTCTATTTATAGAGGTTGTCCACTCCTCATACAATGCATCAACTTCTCTATGAAATCGGCAAGCAAGAAGAAGGCTTAAAGGACGAATAGAAGGCAAAGAAGAGGGCTACAAGGGCAACGAGTTAAGAATACAAGACAGGGAAGGTATGCAGGTCATTTCTGAAGCAGTTATAACCACATGTTTGAGGTCAAGGTAGGGTTGATTGCAGATATAACAGCATAAAACAATAAGTCAACATATCTTATTGTTTTGGTTGGAAAACAAGGTCTACTAGGCTTGTCTCTACAATTGAAGGAGAATCCCTCATATACGAAGGAAGAAGGACCAAGATCGAAGAAGATAGGATTGTTTCTAGGGCTAGAAATAGTCACATGTGTGAGGTGCAGGAAGGGTTTGACAATAGTTCAAGGTAGCAACATGACTATCCTCATTTAGATGTATACCTAGGCCTACAAGGTATTCAAAGAAAAGCGAAGAAGCCTCTATCTATAACAAAGTAAAGAAGCCCTAATATTCTAGGGTTTCCTAACCTAGAAGAGAAAGTGCTGGAAGAAAAAGTGTCGGAAGAAGTGTCAGAAGATGTGCCAGAAGTGACAATATAGAAAGTGGAAGGATTTGACTGATGCTTGGAGGATATCCTAGTCAAGGGTTTAGGGTTTGGCAGTTGTTCAAATAAGAAGCTTCAATAAGAGAAATCGTACAAAGGGTTTTCCTCTCAAGAGTTGTTAGGATATTCCGACACATAGGAAATAGTTAAGTATAACTTGGTCTAGTGTAGAGTTAGGTAAAGTGTGTTTCTTTACTATGTACTTTTGTAACTTACAATCCGACAATCACGATATGTTATAGACATGAAGTGATCCGATGGTTCATTCTTTCCTCAGTATTACCGACACTTGATCCGTGGCTTAACACCCGATTGGTCCATGATCTCTATTTAAAGAGCATGGAGGGTCATTTGTAAGGTGACCATTCATGAGAGAAGCTTATGTAAATTTTATTTCTTTTATTAATAAATTGCCTGAAGTGGCTGCATTGGCTCAGACCATGGACTGTTTCCCTCTTTGAGGGTTTTAACCACGTCAAGAATACTGGTGTATTGATCTGTGATCTGTTTGTGAGAGGTGTCCTTTGGTGTTTTATTTGAGGAACTTACCTTGTAGATTCCTGTGGTATTAGAGCTATTTGAGGGCCGCATCCGTTGGTGATCCAAATTAGAAGCCGATACAACTGCATCCAATTGTTGTTTCCTATATCTACTTTTTCTGACCGCTTTTGGGCCGAGAGGACTGCTCTATTGTGTTAGGAAAATCTGTTCCAATGAGGAACCCCTTTCGTTTCATGTGAAAAGGTTTCCGGTAGCCCTAGCTATGTCATTTTTAAGATATGGAGGTATACAGTTTTTATTTGTAGTTTTAGTTATTCATCTCTCTGTTTATTTCGGTTTATTTAGCTCTCCTTTTTTTATTACCGGATCTATACCTTTCATTTTTGCGTATGCTCTTTGCCCTGCAACTTTATTCAATTTGGGCAAATCATAAACAGAAAGAAGGATTTTTCTTATGCGTATGCTCTTTTCCGCTTCGCCTTAGTGTGATCTCGGAAAATCAGAAACATTGAGGAAAACATTTAGTTTCTAGTGAAATCTAACTTGAAGCCGTAAGGTTTGGTTTTTTTTGTATGTCCGTTTTGGGTTGTGTGGTTTTTTGTTTTGTAGGCAAAAATGGATTTTTCAAGTAAGCATGCACTCCAAAGCTTTAGTGACTAAAAAAAGAAAAAAAGAAAACCCCTTCCTCTTTTCCAAAAATTACTAACCTTTTAAACTAGCTCACTTGGTCCAAAGTTACTTTATGAGAATACGGTTTTAGGTTCAAGTTTTTCTTTTTGTTGAGTTACTTTTTCAAAAAGCACATGTAACTTATGTTTTAAAGTTACTTTATGTAAAAGTGTTCTCACCCATTATAAAAAGTGAATCACTTATAATTCTAAAGTCTCTTAGTTACAATTTAGTGGGTAGCTCATAAAGTACCATTGTAAAAGTGACTTTCACTTATTTATAAAAGTGGGTCACATAATTTTTTTTTTTAAAATGAGCTAATTAGATTAAGTTTGGAAAGGGGTTTTTTTTTTTTAAATATAACATTATCATTCACTTCTGCACATTCACGTACTTTGTCGGCATCTTCAAATTTTTTTTTCAAAAAGCCATAACTTCTTCATCCGGAAGCCGTTTTTTTTGAATTGGATTAATTTTTTGATCTTTCCATTGTAACACTTAGTTTCAGTATCTACAACTTCAGTTTCTGTTAAAATGGAAAGTCCATGCCAAGTTATTCTTGACAGCACCAACTACTTCCAATGGGTGTCTTACATGGAGGATTTACTAAATAAAGGTTTTTATAGAATAGCCACAATCCAAGAGTTTAAACCTAAAGATGAAGATAAGGCAGTCAAATGGGAAAATAAGCAAGATCAAGCACGTGGGTTGATAGGGATGTCTATGTCTCCAGACCTTAGATTCCGTATCACAGAACTTGATACCCCTGATGAAGTAATGAAACAACTCAATAAAGTTTTTGAGATTAAAAATGAAATTAGAGCCCATCAACTCGAAAATGCGTTGCTTACGTTGGACCCCAATAATTTTTCTTCCATTGAAGACTTAGACTTCTCTTGGAAGGTGTTAAGGTTAAGAAAGAAGATGGTACCCTTATCTATTCCATTCTTACTAAGTTAGGACCAACCTATTCTGTGTTTGTTTCCACTTTCCATTCTACTAGAGAAGCCTTTATTTCTCAAGGACAAGCCTACAAGTCCCCCTCTTTTGACGCCTTTTGTGATTTTTTATTAAGAGAACAAGAAAAACTCTTACATCTTGATTTTCTTCATCTTGGAAACTCTTCTAAGAAAGCCTTAGCCACCCAGCAACAACCAAGTTCAAAGAATCCGAAGAAGCAACATCCTAAAAAGAATGGTCCTAAACCAACCAAGGGTCCTAAACACTTTCAGTCTCAAAATGAAAAATCAATTCAACAAAATGATAAGGCAAATAAAAACAAAGGGAAGAAGATTGATAAACATTGCAACTTTTGTAATCGAGATGGCCACCTAGAATCCAAATGCTTTAAGAAGATGGAAGCCTTGGAAGCAACAATGAAGAAGCATAACATCCATTTGGAGAACTCTTCAACTTCAACTTCATCTTCAGGAATAACACTTTCTGCATGTGGTTTTCAAGCGTTTTGGTCTGATTATGTACTAAATGTATCTTCTTCTTTTCATTCTCATGAGTGGCTCATTGATTTTGGAGCTTCTTATCACATGGCCAAAAACAAAGCCATGTTTTCTTCTTTAAGTGATTGTAACACCAAAAATATATATGTTGGTAATGATAGATCTCTTAGTGTTGTAAGGACTAGAACTATTCATCTAGAAAAGTATTATGTGTTCCAACTTTATCTTGCAACCTTCTATCTGTATATCATATAACTAATTCAGGTGAAGGTAAAATCGTTGAATTTTCACCTCATGATGTTGCAATTAAGGACCTAAGAGATCCTAGACAGATTTTAGCTACTGGCATTGCTAATGACTCTACAAGGTTGTATAAGTTTAACAACTTTGGGTCATCAACTCTTCCCTTGGTATTTGTTGCTCATAATGATGAAGTGAGCAAACTTTGGCATGAGTGATTTGGTCACTTAAACTATCGCTCCCTTAAAAATCTATGTAAAGAAAATATGGTGACAGGTCTTCCTATGGTATCTTGCAGAAATGGTGTTTGTTTTAGATGTGTACTCGGAAAACATCCTCAGGATAGTTTTGAAAAACGTGCCCCTTGGCATGCCTCAACCCCTTTACAACATGTACATAGTGATTTATGTGGTCCACTTCCAATTGTTTCATTCTCTGGCTACAAGTATTTCTTAACTTTCATTGATGATTTTTCTAGACGCATTTGGGTATACTTCTTGAAACTCAAAAGTGAAGTATTTAACATGTTCTTGGCCTTTAAGGCCTTTGCTGAGCAACAATCTGGACATCAAATTCTTAAGCTAAGATGTGATAATGGCGGAGAATATGTTAACAACAAATTCATCAACGTTTTCACTGAGCATGGAATTCAAATGCAACATACTGTTCCATATACTCCACAACAAAATGGTGTAGCTGAAAGGAAGAATCACACCTTAAAGGAAATGACTAATTGTGTGCTTCAATCTAAAGGATTTAGTCCTAATTTTTGGGCAGAAGCAATTAACTGTGCAAATTACATAGTAAATCGCACTCATACTAAGGTTTTAAAAAATATCACTCCATAAGAAGCATGGAGCTCAGTTAAACCAGATGTAAGTCACTTTCGTATTTTGGAAGTGAAGCATGGGCCCATATTCTCGATGAGAAACATAAAGCCTTAGAACCTAAGAGTGAAAAATGTATTTTTGTTGGATATTTTGAAGATGTCAAAGGATACATACTTCTTTCACCTAAATCCAAAAATGTTATCATTAGAAGAGTTAAAGTTTGCTGAAAATGTATCGGCCTACGAGCCTAGTTCGGCAGATGTGCCACCTCTCTCTATCCCTTCTACTTTTGAAAATATTTCTTCTTCAGATGATGATAGCGAGGATGACAATCCTCCCCCACCTTCTCAAGATCCTCCTTCAGCTCCTCAGCTTCCAAAATGGGTCTGTGCTACTCGGGATGCAATAGGTTTTCTTGCAGGTGATCTTATAGATCAACGATGTACACGTTCTTAGTTCGATAGAGCCTCTTTTTTATTGGCTCAAGCTTCAACGAATTATGCTCTTGACACCTTTGCAGAAGCTTCAGGCCATCCAGATTGGGACATAGCTATGAATGGAGAATATCGTTCATTATTGGCAAATGATACATGGGATCTTGTTCCTCTTCCAAGGGGAAGAAAACTTGTTAGATGTAAATGGGTTTATAGTTACAAGTTTGGACCAAATGGAAAAGTTGATAAACATAAAGCTTATCTTGTTGCTAAGGGTTTTTCACAAGTTGAACGCATTGACTACACTGAAACCTTCTCCCCTGTTGCCAAAATGAACTCTATCTGCCTTGTTCTTTCCTTTGCTGCCTCTTTCAAATGGGAAGTCCATCAGATAGATGTTAAATCTGCCTTCTTGCATGGTGACTTCCATGAAGAAATCTATATGGAACAACCTCCTGGCTCTATACAAACAGACTCTAGCCTTGTATGTCGGCTTAAGAAATCCTTTTATGGTCTCAAACAAGCCCCTCATGCTTGGTATGCCAAAATGGATAGCTTTCTTTTAAATACAGGGTTTTTTAGGTGTCATTCTGACAATACTGTCTACACCAAGAAAGTGGATAAGTCTCTTATCATTCTTGTTCTTTATGTTGATGATCTTATCCTTATTGGTTGTGATCTCAACCTTCTAAACCATGTGAAGTCCAACCTTAAAAAGCATTTTGAAATGCCAGACCTAG
>APFE031732926.1:0-18515 GCA_000404065.3 Pinus taeda
ATCATATTTAAGGGAAAATTCTAAGGTTCAAGCAGTGGAACATCACATCGAACATCAACAACAAGTCCTCCAACTCTTAAAGGATAACCTCGTGTTGGCACATAATAGAATGAAACAACAGGCAGATCAACATTGTAGCAAAAGAAGTTTTGGTGTAGCTGATTAGGTATTCCTACGGAAAAAACCATATAAACAAATGTCCCTCAAGCAAGCTAAAAAGGATAATAAATTATCACCAAAGTATTATGGTCCATACAAGGTGTTGCAAAAGACTGGTACTATGGCATACAAATTCGAGCTTCCTGCAGTGTCTCGAGTGCACCCAGTTTTCCATGTTTCATGTTTAAAGAAGGTTATAGGCAACAAGCTCCCAATTCAAACAATATTGCTAGAACTTGACGAGGACCGAAAAATTATATTGGAACCAGAAGGAGTCACAGAAACAAGATCTCGACTAGTAAGTGGATTACTTGGCATGCGGTTGGAATATAAATGTGAAGTGAATTTTTATATGCACTTCAAATTAGGTTTTGGGTTTGGCGGGTTTATGACCACGTCATTTTATCAAATTGCAGGGGAGATATAAGGCTGTTGAGTAAAGAAAAGAAAAGTGTGGAGTTACAACACTCAATGCAGAGTTGTATGTTAACGTCGTGGAAATTTTCCAGGTACTAAAAATTTGATTTGGGCATTTATTGATATGCATTCTATATGCATTGGTTTTTTGTGATTCTAGGTATGCAGGAATTTTCCTGCGTCAGTATGTTTCAGGATAGAAGTAGGCCTGGGCACTTTTACACATTTCCTTTTGCAAAAACTAGTGACATGGAATCAGTCTCTCTACTGACTTGCTTTTCTTAGTTTTTTTAATTCTAGTTCTGTTTTGTTCATTTCAGTTTAGTTCATTTGCTTTGTTAAACAATTTAGATATTAGATTGCTCAAGTTGTTGATGATTACCTTCGAAATCCATAGCTTAGACTACCTGGCGAGGGGTCAGACTATGAATTGATGTGATTTGATTTTAGTTTTACTTTTCTGCAATTAGATATCAAATTTCTCAAGTTGTTGATGATTACCCCCGAAAGCCATAGCTTAGACTACCTGACGAGGGGTCAGACTATGAATTGATGTGATTTGATTTTAGTTTTATTAGATTGCAATTTTTGATTTGTTTGTGTGCAGTAGCTTAATTCATTTTTCTATTTAGGTAGCAGCAATGATAATGGTTTCATGATCCATAGTTTATTTCTTGTTTGACTTAAGTAGTAGCACATCTTCATTTTTGTTCATCATTAGTATGTTCTAAGACCCTCTGAAGCGTTAAGATCTGGAAATCACTATAAAGGATAGAATTGCCTTAAAATATATAACCATACTTGCCTTCTAGAGTTTTCTTTCACATTAGGAGACAAACAAAGGTAAAAACCCCCAAAACAAAATAAAAATCAAAAACGAAAAAAGTAAGAAATAGGTTATCTTGCACATATAGTGCGCCACACTTCGTCAGCTTACGAATCCCAGATTGATAATTAATGTAGCAATTTAGGACACACTAAATTGACCAAACAACACTCTATTCCTTTTGCATTTGTCTATGGATGATAAATTGTACTAAAGGCTAACTCTATCCCCAAACTTGTAAACATCTCCTTCCAAAACTTGGAAGTGAGCTTAGCATCCCTTCCTAACACAATATTCTTCAGAACACGATGCAGTCTCATGATCTCCCTGATGAAGACTTGTGCCACCTCACTAGTTGAATAAGCAGTCTTTAGTGGAATGAAGTGAACTACCTTTCTCAACCTATCAACCACAAATATCATAGAATCATGTTGCCTTGATGTCCTCAAAAGACCTATAATGAAGTCTATTGAAATGACCTCACATTTCCATTATAGAATCGAACTAGGCTAGAGGTTTAGGATTTGATGGAAAAGATATAGGCTTACGATTTGATGGGAAATATGTAAGACCCGTGACCATGGAGATTGTTTTCATGAAGGAAAAATACACACTAAATTTGGCATGTTCGATAGGAGAAAGAGTAGCAATAAGTGTACTAAGATTTATTACCCTATAACATTTATAATAGTATAAACAAATAATACTACATTATAAATGCAGCTACATAAATAAATTAAAATATTCCTAAGACCTAGATGAAAATTAACGACAAAGTAAAAGGGAATTAATATATAATACTAAGGACAACTAAATATGGGGGTGTGGGGGGATGAGGAAGGTTAATTATAGGGGTCCAAAAAGATACGGACCTACCATAGACATAACCATACATATGGTAAAAAATGTATGAGATAGGACAAGAAAGGGAAAGAGAAAAATAAATGAAAAGAGGGAAGAGGAGAAGCAAAGAAAAAAAACACAGAAGAAAGCCAAAATAGAAACAAAAGTAAAGATGGTAAAGGAAAAATGGGGGGTGAACCATACATAGTCAAGACAAAGGGTAATGGGACTAGAGAGAACAATGAAAATGGAGAAGAGAATAAGAGAAAGGAGAAGATAATAAAGAAGGATTGGAGGGAAAATGGTACATAAAGAATAATAAGCAAAATACCAATTCAAAATACAAGGAGGGTAATAGAGAAACACGAGAATAATAAAGGAGGAAGAGTGGGAGAAGGAATGAATAAAAGAAATAGGGGAGTGAAACAAGGAGGGTAAAGGAGAAACATAGGAAATATGAAAAGAGGAAGAG
Source organism: Pinus taeda (assembly GCA_000404065.3). Lineage (NCBI taxonomy): Eukaryota > Viridiplantae > Streptophyta > Pinopsida > Pinales > Pinaceae > Pinus > Pinus taeda. The sequence goes on from APFE031732926.1 coordinate 2,718, forward strand.
ATTGAGAGGAAAGGAATAAAAGAAAATGGGGGGAACTAGGGAAATGAAGAGAAATTCAAAGGGGAAGAAAGGAGAAGGGGAGAATGGGGGAGAAAACTAATCAAAAAGAGAAAGAAAAAAGGAGAAAAGAAGAAAAGGAGTAGAAAAAGGACAACCATGTAAATTATGAGTGGAGCAATGGGAGTAAAGAAAGACAATTTCTATTGACTTCAAGTCCACCGTCCCTATTGAGATTAAGGGTATACTTCATTATTTCTAGTGCCTCTGTATATTTTCTTTTGTATTGGTGGCCTTCTTCATCAAGGATCTTAGTGTTTTCAAGGCAAATATGGTCCTATTATATTAATTTTAAAAATAATTCAAGAGGATTTTTTCAATAGTTGTTTATGAGAAGTTACAAAAATATGTTAAAAAAATGGTTTTATAAGTAAATGATTTTTTAATTAAAAAAAAAAAAATCTAGTCATGAGAATCAATTTTCCATTAAAACTATAAATTTTATTTATATTGAATCAATTAATAATTTTATTTTTTTTGTCAATCAAATGTGATCAAAATTTTTTCATTCATCATTCAAAAAGGTGCATCATTCAATCCATATTTCTTATGCTCTCATGACTTCACTCTGACTAGATTTGTTAGCTAGGAGATCAGTGCAAAATTAGAGAAGAAAATACCATTTCTTATAGGATTTCTAACGGAAAACTAGCGAGATAGTGCAAAACACACAAAACAAAAAAAAAAATAGTCGATGGCATGTCAAGTGCGATGAATCGTTGTGTGACCAGCATTCGAGGCCCTTGGAGGGTCGTGACCTTTATGAACATGGAAGTCAATGTGGGAAAGTATCATTACGATCTCATCAGGTAGTTCGTCGATGCAACATTGACTTCTACACACAGAGATAAGTCTGTCAAAAATACCCCCTTGCTAAATTGGATGTCATTGATATACGTTATGGTATCATTTTTTTCATCATATCTTTGATGACGGATGACCTCTAAGCTGGCTTGAATGTTGAGGAACTGCTCTGCAATAGAATCCAACGATGGTGACTGCTCCACCCAACCTAATGATTGGTAAAAAATATATGCCACTTCCCCTTCCATGGCCGCGACCTCCTCCACATCCTCATTCATTTCCTCTACGTGGACCACTCACTCCCCCTGCTAGCCGCTAGGCTTAGCTCCATGCCTAAGAAACCCTCTTTGACAAGTCATACCCTCCTAGCTAAATAACACTAGTTCTTCATAATGTAGGGAGTGCCTGAACCACGCCCTCACTTTTGGCACATCCAACCCTCAAGAGGTAGTTCACTCACCCCAAGCCCACAAGAGCCACAGGCGCTAGCAGCATGCTAACTATGACCCAAATTACTGCCACCCTTCAAAACAAAAGTCCTTTATAGTGCCTCTTATTTAATAGGGCCACACAATACCACTTCTCTAGATGCCCAGTACCAAATTATGATTCAGAGCGACACCTTCCCAATATAGAAAAAGGTCCAAGACCACAAAACATTAACCAAAAGCATAAGAAAGTTGGTAATTAAGACCAAAGGAAAAAGCTCCACTTACCAAAATTCTAGCATTGGCTTGGGAATTACGACCAGGGCCGAGCAATGTCGTTCAAATTAGAACTACAAGTGTTGCATTTAGCATTCTAAGTTTCTTCTGTGAACAACCCCAACTCCTCTCTCCTATACCCCACACCATCTTGCAAGTCACCCGAATTGTATACCCTGTACACATACCTCCAACAGCAAGACCAATTCAAATTCAAGCCACCTAGACCAACGTGCATGCACAGGTAATAGGCATGTGCACACTCAGTCAATTCGATTCCGCTCACACTCCCCCCATACCAAGACACCAAATGTTGCATAGGACATTGGTCAGTTTGAATATGTAATAAATCAACACCTTCTCAATTATTATAGCTGACCTCTGCCACTTTGCTTGGTTGTTGTCACGTCGAGGAGCATGTGTCATTCAAAATCATTTCACCTTCCGTGAGCTAGGTCCCATACCACTTGCTCACCCACCCCCATCGAGTTATTACATCAACTAATAATTGTTACAATAAGAAAATGACATCTTTTTCATAATATAATTTCATATTTTACAACAACTATGATCCTTTATGAATAACTCACCAATTTCAAAATTAATATCAAAATATTATTAATTTTCAATTTGACCATTATAGTCACTACTAATGAACTCAAATGAAAGTATATGTAACACCTCCCATAAAAATGATATAAATTTATATTTATAATTCTAATTATGAAATATTTTGGAATATATCTATAAAACCATGTAATAATTAATATTATTATATGCGAAAAGATACACAAAAATTCTTGAAATTGGGAAATAGGGAAAATAATATAAAAAACATAAAAATAAGATTATTAAATATAAAAAGGCACAAAAAGCCCTCTTAAGTTAAGGGAGAAGACTAGAAAAAATGATTAAAAAAAACATACAAAGATACACATAAACCTCTTGAAGTTTGGGGATGGGATGGGGATGAGGGAAATAATACAAAATAAATATATATATAAAAAATAAAATAAAAAAGATATTGCTAAATTGAAAAAATTTAGACACAAATATATTGAAGTTTGAGAGTAGGGGGTGGAGGTGAAAATATAGAAAACGTAAAAGGAAAGTTTGAGAGCAAAGGGTGGAGGGAAAATATAGAAAACATAAAAAGAAAGTTTAAGAGTGGGTGTGGAGAAAATAATAGAGAAAATATAAAAATATTTTTAAGTTTGAGGGTAGAGGGTGGGATCAAATAATAAAGAAAACATAAAAACAATTTTATGTTTTTTCTATTATTTCCCCCACATGTGCCACCTTTCCCTAGGTTACCCTCAAACTTAAAAATATTTTTATGTTTTTTCTATTATTTCCCTATCTGCTACTCTCAAGTATGTATGGATTTAGTTAAGTGTGAAGAAATTAACAAAAATAAAATTTAACTTGTGGGGGTGGAGCAAAATATTGGGTATAACATATATACAAAGGTGTGGGTGAGAGGAAATGTTGGGTAATATATAAAACTTGGTTAAGTGCAATGAAATTAACAAAAATAAAATTTAACTTGTGGGGGTGGATCAAAATATTGGGTATAACATATATACAAAAGTGTGGGTGAGAGGAAATGTTGGGTAAAATATAAAAGTAGGGTGCGGTGGGTGAAATATGTTATTTAAATGTCTTATAATATAATTTATTATTTTTTATATCCACTTTTCTTTTTGTCGGCAAAAGTAGGACCTTTCATTTTCTATTGCACCAAGTTATAATAATTACATATATTTGGTGACCTCAACCCGCCTCGAAGGGAAACCAGGTGCCACCTGAAATCCTTAAAATCCATCCAGTAATAAAAAGGTATCAGCCTATCTGTCCATGCCAAGTGGACTATACTACCAAAAACACTATACTTGCTTCCTTTCAACATTATAGACAAACTGTAAACGAACAGAGAGCTAGACTATCTAACAAAAAATCCATGAACGAAGCATGAAAAACTAGTCTACCATGTTTTCAGGCGTGGTATCTTCAGTTTTTATCTCTGGCACTATCTTCCTCAGGAGTTGTTGAATTTCTTCCAGCCTGCTATCTTGCATGAGCAGGGTGATTTGGAGGTTCTTCATTTCTCTCTTTAAGTTCGGGATGCCTTGAGACATCTCTGCCATTTCCATTGCTACTTGTTCCATCGCTTTTGCCATAATTCTCTTAACAACCTAGTAAACATGTAGGGCCTACCTATAAAGAGACAGGCGACTTCTAGTGTTACCTAGATCAGGAATCAAATTTCCCCAGTCCTCCATCTCTGTTTCTGAGTCCTCTTGCAAAGCCTTGGCCTCCATTTCCTGCATTATCATATGAATCTCAGCATCGGTGCCTTCATTGTGTGCTTTTCCCACTTGTTGAACCATATGATTCATGGTTCATCGTCCACGTCTCTGGTTAGCTCGCAGTTCTAAACTTTGTTGCTGCCTTTCGAAATTCTTTCTTCTGCCTCTGCCTTGGCGTCCTCCTCCTCTGCTTGGATGCATGGGTTTTATCCTTGCTGCTGGCTCACTTCCCTATCCAATTTCAAAAGTTATGCTCTCTGTTACTCCCTCGCCTCCCTGTCCTCTTGTTCGCTTCTGTAGATTTGTTTTTGTGCCTTGCTAGTCATCCCCTGGTCTCTGGGTTTTCCTTTCTCCTACCTTCCTAGAGTTTGTTTGGTGTGGCCTCTCTATAATATGCACTTCCTCATTGAATGCATGTTCCACTACCGCCACCTGGCCCTGGTCTATGCCCTCCCAAGTTCTACGCATGGTTCTACTCTGTCCTATCCCATTTCCTTCCATATTTGTGTCTGCTTCTATCTTTACGACACTCTTTGCAATTGACGTGTGTCTTACAGTTTCAACGCTCCTACTTGTACTCATTGTCTTAGCATGGGTGAGATCCACCTCGGCGAGCCTATTCCAAATGCAGAAATCCTTGCGAACCACTCCTTTGCTCCTCCGCGACTCCACCCTCTGTTGTAATGCCACTCCTCTTCTATTTCTCTGCATCTCCTCCCTTTGGCGCATGCAATTCTTTGCGTTGCCCCTATCTTCTCTTATTAAACCTGTGCTAGCTGCCTTCTGTCCTCTCACATCAATGCCGTCGGTCTTACACTCTCCCCTCATCTCTTGATCACTGCCCTTCTTGCCATCACCTGTCTTTATTGCCCTGTCATTTCTTGGCCTCGGGATCCCGCCGGTTCTGAACGCCATCATGCCCTCTTGAACGATATTAATGATTCGTGGTGGCTCGCCCTGCCACCTCTCCGCTTTCATCATTTTATCGTGCTTCCCCATCTCCTCCATCCTGATCGTGTATTTATTTTGTAAATTCACGATGAGCAAAATTGTTTAACTCAATCTAATTTTATATCCACTTTAAGAGTAAGGGGTGAAGGAAATAATAGAGAAAAACATAAAAGCATTTTTATGTTTTCTCTATTATTTCTTAAAGTCTAATGGGGAAAATAATAGAGAAAACATAAAAGCATTTTTATATTTTATTCATTGAAATGGAGGTGGAGGAAATAATAAGGAAAACATATTTTTGAGAATAAGAAAAATAAAAAGAAAATATAAAAATGTTTTTAAATAAAAATATAAAAAATTTTCATTAATGTATTTTTAAAATTTATGAATCAATACGTAACCATATGGCAGCGGGGGAGGTAAGGAAATAATAACAAGAATTAAAAAACATTTTATTAATTAAAAAAAATCTATATTAAATATTTAAAAAGAATCATAAAAAAAACTATAAAATTTTGAATTATTTTAAGAAGAGAGGGTGGAGAAAATTATAATGAAAAACATAAAGACATTTTTAAATATTAGATATTAAAAATATTAAATTGAAATATCTATAATAATGTTAGATCTAAGACTTTTGTGATCCAAAATGTATATAGATGCATTTTGGATTAATCACATAATCATGAATTGGTCAAGGTTTCAAACCAACTAATGTGGTCCATCACGAGAACAAGGTAGACAATTTGAACCTTGTCCTAAGAATAGACCACATACCACATTAGTTATATTAATTGGTTCTAAACTTCTACCAATTCATGATTATGTAATTATTCAAAAGGCATCTATATCTACCTCTAATATTTTGAAATTTATATCAGTTATTTAGATTTTTTTATTGATAATGTATCAAAAAATTGGTTTATATATTTCACTTATTTTATAATTATATTTCAAATTATAAAATATAATAAAAATAATATTTTAAAATCATTTCAAATTAAATTGAAATTTTGGTTTATAATAAATACACTTCATTATTAATCGAAATCAACTAAAATATATAAACTCCACACTTTGAAGATTTAAAATTATAACTAAACAAAATAAAACAGAGATTTAACCATTACACATACACTTAACTATTAAACCCTATATAAAATATTTAAAAAAATTATTCATGAAAAATTAACAATACATATCTTAATTTGGTTTTAATCACACTTTTTATCCGACTAAAAAAATATCAGAAAAATTAAACCAACAACAACCCTTCAAATCATAATATTATGATCCTGATCCACATGTCCTGGCATTGAAATGCTTCGATCATTGAGTAAAACAATGAGCGAACGGTTGATTCAAACAATGCAGCTGCCTTAGTAAGAAATGAGCAAATTGAAATCACCAGATACCCACAAAATTTACTTAAATTTTGGCCAGGTGAATGCGCTGCTTCAGCGATTGAATTGTCTTGCATGTTTCTTCAAATCATAATATTATGATCTGATCCACATGTGGCTGGCATTGAAATGCTTCGATCATTGAGTAAAACAATGAGTGAATGGTTGATGCAAACAACGCAGCTGGCTTAGTAAGAAATGAGCAAATTGAAATCACCAGATACCCACAAAATTTACTTAAATTTTGGCCAGGTGAACGCGCTGCTTCAGCGATTGAATTGTCTTGCATGTTTGTCACGGAGCTCCATTTTCCATTCGTCGAAGGAAATTAGGAGACGTGTAAACGTGGATTAAAATAATGTGTGAACCGTTGATTCAACGAATCTGAGGGCTTGAGTGAGTACAAGACAAATAGAAAGGAGACAGAATTGACTTGTAGGAGACAGAATTGACTTGTATGTTTGTCATGTGATGACGGACTATCCAATTTCATGCACTGAATAGGAGACGTCTAATCGTGTAGAACCGAATGAACTGTTGATTTAAACAATGTATTAACCGTTGACATAACAATGTGACTGCCTGCGTAAACGTAAAGGAAAGGAGCGGAGCAGTATAGTTTTTTTGAGTTTTCGTTGTGGTAACATTTTGTTATTCTCAAAACTTGGAGATATAATTTTAGGCCAAATTGTACGAGTTTTTAATGTATAATTGGATTTAGTAGTTTTTTCTCTCGTGATATTTTTGTTATTTTTGAAAAATGGGGATAAAATTTTAGGCTAGATTTGGTGAGTTTTTAATGTATAATTGGATTTAGTAGTTTTTTTTGTCATGATATTTTTGTTATTTTTAAAAAATTGGGGATAAAATTTTAGGTTAGATATTGTGAGTTTTTAATGTATAATTGGATTTAATATTTTGAAAAATTAGTAGGTAATTATATTTTTACAAATTATAAAGAGACTTACTATTTCAAAAAAATCTATTGTGTGAGTTTTTAATGTATAATTGGATTTAACATTCTGAAAAACCATTAGGGAATTATATTTTTTTGCAAATTACAAAGAGACCTATTATTTCAAGAAATCTATTGAAGATAACACACATAATTGCACTTCACTTATTTAGAGATATCTCTACTTGCATGAGATAGTTAATTCATGACTGTATGGTCACTATTCTTTTCAAAGAAAAAATGTATCTTTTTTATTTATAAAAATTAAAAGATACAATGTTTTGTTATCACAAATTTTGAAATTTGAATTTTAATTGTGGCTAATATTAAGGATGTTAGGTTCCTATACTACTAGTGTAACCCCTTATTGTTATTAGTGTAACCCCCTTATTGTATTATTGTGCCCATATAGTCCTAATGTTGTTATTATTATGCCCCATAGAAGTTCACTATTGTTATTGTTGTGCCCCTACAATATTATTGTTATGTAGTCTCTCATTGTATTGGGACCCTTAGACTTCTATATATAGAAATGAGGTCTTGTCATTTGTATCATCAAAGAATTGTTCATTTATGTAATATAAAGGAGGTTGCCCCCCTCGAAGAGGCTGATTTTGAGGTCGTTGATCTATCTTTTGTATCCTTTAGTGAGTTGGTTTCATAACATTTGGTATCAGAGCTTTGGATTCTAGAGTTTCGCTGCTCCAAACAGGGCATCATGGGATTTTCGCTATAACTCTTTCTCTATGAAGTTTCATAAGCTAAAACTAAAACCCGATTGAGTCGAAATTGGTGTAAACCTCGGGTCTGAATTTCAGACCTTGTTGCACTATATTTTCAGAGATATGATCTGAGGAATTTAGGGTTTTTGCAAGCTCCAAAATTCCATCTCAAATAGGTCATCGTGATATTTTCACTCTATTTTCTATTCTAAGAAGATTAAGACTCTGAAATTAAAACCCATTTGAGCTTAAATCTTGGTGAAGCGCAGGCCTAAATTGAAGATATTTTTTCGCTATATTTTTAGAGATACGGTCCATGACATTTAGGGTTTTTGCAGACTCTCGAATTACATTCCAAATAGGTGACCATGGGAAAATCATCATAACTTTCTCTCTCAACATCAGATTGAATTTTCGTAAGAAGTTACAGAAATAGAACGGATTGTACTTTTATTTTTATTTTTTTCATATCCTATGATCGAAACTGTGACACGTAGAAAGTCATATAAGTTCGCTCTACTGAACTAGTCTATAATCAGGTCATTATAGGATACTTGGCATAAATCTTACTTGAAGAATCCAATATTGATCATACTAGTGGGGTTTAAAAGAAGACTTAGAGAGATACCACATGATGCAAGTTTAGAGCTTGGAGATCCGAAATTACACAATTACAACCATTTCAAGATCGAACTCATAAATTAAAGAAAAAACAATATGAGGAAGTTTGATGACAAGGATCCAGTAAATTGGATACTACATATGGAGCAATATTTTGATCTACATGATGTACGAATGTTACAAAAGCTAAATATTGCATCTTTATATTTAGAACCAAATTAGCTTGTATGGTATAGAGGGCTTTGTTCTCGTAAATCACTTGTCATCTGTTCAGATTTCATAGAGGAAATGATAGCACATTATGATGATACAAAGAGAAACACCTTCCTTCGCCAATTGATAAATCTCAAACAAAAGGGTATAATGGAAGAGCACAATGAGGACTTCCAAAAATTGAATATAACGGCAAATGATATTCCAGAGAAGCAAAGGATTGATGTCTTCATAGAAACTTTAAAGGATAATATTCAACATGAGGTTTGTCTTTGGAAACTTGATTCATTGGAAAAGGCATTCAGGCTGGCAAAAAAAATTGAAAGTGGTATTATGGAAACAAGGAATTATACCACTCACAACTATAAATATGGAAGTGTTTTTTCTCCTAGCCTTCCACAACCTACAAGGTTTACACCACAACAATTGGAAGAAAAAGAGAAAAAGGGCTTTGTTACAGTTGTGATAGCAAATACACTAAAGGTCATAAGTGTGCTGAGATGAAATTATTTTATATATATTGTAAAAAGGAGGAAGAAAAGGATCAATAAACATCAAAAGAAGAGGATATACACCAGGAATCAACCCCAGAGAAAGAAGAAATGAATCCAACCATATCTTGTAAAGCATTATCAAGAATTACCACTCCTCAAACTCTCAAGATAGAAAGACATATCAAGAGGAAAAAGGTTCAAGAAGTGAAAGATCACATTGAGCATCAAGAAATGAATCCAAACATATCTTGTAATGCATTAGCAGGAATTACCACTCCTGAAACTCTCAAGATAGAAGGACATATCAATAAGAAAAAGGTTCAAGCAGTGAAAGACCATATCAAGCATCAACAATAAGTTCTCCAACTTTTAAAGGATGACCCTACTTTGGTGCAGAATCGAATGAAACAACAGACAGATTAACATCACAGTGAAAGAAGTTATGATTTAGGCAATTGGGTATTTTTACAACTGCATCCATACAAACAAATGTCCCTCAAGCAAGCTAAGAAGCATAATAAATTTTCACCAAAGTATTATGGTCTGTACAAGGTGTTACAAAAGATTGGTACTATGACATACAAATTGGAGCTTCTTGCATCTTCATGAGTGCACCTAGTTTTCCATGTTCCATTCTTAAAAAAGGTTATAGGTGAGAAGATCCTAATTCAAGCAATATAGTCAGAACTTGACGAGGAAGAAAAAATCATATTGGAACTGAAAGCAGTCACAAAAAAAAGAAATCAACAACTACAAAATCAATCAATTTTAGAGTATCTCATCAAGTGGAAGAACTTACCCGCTAAAAATTCTAATGGGAGGATGAGAATTTTATACAAAAGCATCCAAAACTACTCAAGAATTGAGGACAACACCTTTTGAATGAGAGGAGCATGTTAGGTCCCTATACTACTAGTGTAACCCCTTATTGTTATTAGTGCAATACCCTTATTTTATATTGTTCCCATATAGTCCCCACGTTGTTATTATTATGCCCCATAGAAGCCAACTATTGTTATTGTTGTGCCTTTACAATATTATGGTTATGTAGGCACTAATTGTATTGTGGCCCTTAGACTCCTATATATAGAAATGAGGTCTTGTCATTTGTATCATCCAAGAATTGTTCATTTGTGTAATATAAATGAGGTTTCCCCCTTGAAGAGGCTAATTTTGAAGTCGTTGATCTATGGTTTTTTATCTTTTTGTGAATTGGTTTCATAACAAAGGATACTAAAAAGAAATAAAGAAAGGAAAAGCATCAAAACAAAGAGACAAAGAAATAGGATACCACTTGATTATCTCTTAATTATGTAATCTCAGCAAAACCATTCCCCAACAAAATTGTTGAGTTTGATAAGAACCATTTGATTCCCTAAAATGTGATAAATTTGGGCTTCATAAAATTCTTCTTATAAAGCTCAAATTTTAGGTTGTCAAGCCTCAAGATGCATACCATGAAACCTAAATCTTTTGTTTTCCCATTCAACTTGGATTTTGAATTGTCATAAAATTTCATCCTCTTTATATTCTTCAAGAGCACAAAATGCAGCAACCCCCAAAGACTAATCAACCTTTTATTTAGTGTCATTTCATAGGCCCAATTTTAAACAAAAAAACGTGAAAAGATGATAGATGTAGAATCATCCTTGCTCAACAATGACCTTACAAGCTCTGTCAAACATGGCCACTTACTTAACTATGACTTTCTCCACTTACATGTTACATGAGTCAGTTAATTGCTGACGTCATGGCCAGTTAGCTAGGATTATTTATGTGTTTCGTGCATATTCACATCTTTCTACTAGACACAGCTATGTAAAATATATTTCATTGAATTATATTTTTTTTTTTTGTGCACTAATAAAATTCATTAATTCCTTTTTATCAATTTTATTTTTTATATCCTTGTTGCAAATTTGTTAATTTTTTTAACTAGATTCCACCAATACAGATTCCGTTACAATTTTACCTATTTTTTTAAATATTTAATATAAATATAAATATAAATATATATAATAAATATAAATATATAATACATTACGATATCACATTATTTATGGCCATGAGAAGTCGCTACTTCGGCCATTGAACCACCTCGTATGTTTTTCATATAATGACTGACTATCCTTCATCTTCCAAAAAAACTCGTGTAGTCATGTAGAAGCGGGTGTCTCTCACTGTTCGAACTAAAAGCCAATCCTTATTTTCTTCCTTTTATCATCAATTTATTTGCACGTGGAATCAACTTTCCCAATGATTATTGATAAAAACACTAATACTAATATCACCATCGTGAGACGTTAAAAATCAATAGGTAAGAACTTCAAAATATCGTCACGACTCTGGCGCAATATCCGATCTCTACAAAGAAGTGGGCTCCAACGGTGTTTTGCTACTATCTATTAAAATAAGATAATTACTCCTGCATGAGGTATTGGCTAAACATAGAGAGTTAGTTAACTCAGTGATTGAGTGGTTGAGTGTTTAAGTGTTAAGTCAAATCGAGTTAAGTGATAAACGACTTTGTGTGATTGCATGTGGTTGCATGTCAAGATATTTTAGGCAAGTAGCTAGTTGGAAAATGTTAAATACCCTTCACGGGGTTCATTGTAAGCATCATGTTTTGTGTGATCAATAGAATAGTAACAACTTGTGTTTTATGTGTGAATTTGTGTTTTGTTTCCTCTACCCTTCTAACAAATTGGTATTAGAGCAAGGTTAAACCAAAGCTTTCAAGTAACCTAAGTATCAAAGAAGCGCAGCCGCAGTCTGTAGAGAAAATTAGTTGCCTATATTCGTTGAAGGAATTGTGAGCAGCCTCAGTTGAGATTTGTTACAACCCTCCTTGTCAGTTCCATAATCGACTGTCACACAACCATTCTGCAGTTGTTCCCTTCGATTTTATCAAAACAACCGTAAAGATAGGAATAGGGCCATCAACCTAGTTGTCGATTGTTTGGTGTGTCGTGGCCATAGTAAAAATTCAATTGCTCCAATGAACAATCACTCACAAACCCCAGTTTTTATTCATTAACACAATTAGATTTCAGGTTCAAAGATTCTAAGGAACACGAGAGTCAACGAGGTCAAGTCTAAAGGTTTGACAATATTTTGGAAAGGGAATTTTATGAAGTTACTTGAAAGTTAAAAGAGATATTCGAAAGTTTTTGTTTTTATTTGGAAAAAAAAATTAAGTTTTTTTTTATATAAAATAAAAACATAGGGTTTTATTGACCTTTTTTAAAGAAAGAGTTTTACAAAGCTTACAAAAAAAGAGAAACTTAGTGTTTTTTGAAGAGAAATTTTTGGAGCAAGATGGCTTTCTAAAATTTCCAGCTCTAGTTCCCATTGTTTACAGGGAAAGATTATGATGTGTGGGCCTTTAAGATGGCGACCACGTTGCAGGCACATGATGTTTGGGATTATATTTAGCTTGAGTTTTCATAACCTAAGGATGTAGCAGAAAAACGAGCTCTCAATAATATATAGTGGGAACAATGGAAGAAAGACAAGAAGAATAATGCACAAGAGTTGCAGCGTATCCAATAGGAAGTGGACCGAGCAGTGTTCCAGAAGATTATGATCACGTCTTCAGCAAAAGTAGCATGGGATACCTTGGCAACAAACTATACAGGTATGACCCAAGTCAATATCGTTAAGTTGCAGAATACTATGAGAGATTTTGGAAGTCTGTAGATGAAGGAGACAAAGTACATTGATTCTTTCATGAGTCGGGTCATAACTGTCATAAACCAGTTAAAGAATTATGGTGAAAAAATAAAAGATCAAAAAGTGGTTGAGAAGGTCCTTCGATCTTTGTCTACCAAATTTGATGTTGTGGTAGCATTCATAGAAGAAGCAAAGGATTTGGCATCATTGATATTTGATGAGCTGATGGCATCACTTCTATCGCATGAGGCAAGGATAGATAGAAATAAGGATTTCACTTTAGAGACAGATTTCAAAATTGAAGTTTCTATTTCAAGAGACAGAGGTCGAGGCAGAAGTAGATCAAGAGACAGAGGACGAAGTGGAAGATATGGTGGTCAGAGAGATGGCTGAGAAGAGCATGAACATGAAAGTGGAAGCAACTCTAGAAGCTTCAAAAATAATCAAAGAATTGACAAATCAAAGGTGAGATGTTATTATTGCAATAAATTTGATCACTATGCTCATGATTGTAGGAAGAATATAGCTGATCAAGGGAAACAGAGAGCTAATCTATCTACAGAGAGTTCTAACTCCATGTTCTTAGCTTTCCATACCATGCCTGAACCTTCTACTAGTGTGTGGCTATTAAGCAGTGGTTCCAATAAACACATGACAGGAAACAAGAATTTGGTTGCAAATTTCAATCAATCTCTTAAAACATAGGTAAAGTTGGGGACTAACAACATTATGGAAGTAGATGGAAAAGGAGCGGTGAACATTCTAACTAAGCAGGAGGTGCCGAAGACAATATCAGAGGCATATTATGTTCCTAGTCTCAAACATAATTTGTTAAGTGTTGGTCAATTGACACATAAAGGATACAGAGTTATATTTCAAGGTCAAGAATGTGTTATATATGACAAGTTCCCAAGCAAGAAAATAATAGCAAAGGTGAAGATGACAAGGAACAAACTCTTTCCACTAAATTTGAATCACAATGGTAAAGTGAGTTCTTTTACAGTTGCATGTTCTGATGATTATTGGATATGGCACGTTCAATTTGGACACTTGCACTTTTCTGGTTTAAGATTGTTGCAGCAAAAACAGATGGTGAGAGGATTACCTCCCATCAAAAAACTTGCTAGTACTTGTGAGTGTTGCATCTTGGGAAATCAACACCATGAAAGTTTTCCAAAGAGAGTTGCATACAAAGCAAAGCAACCTCTTGAGGTAGTGCATACAGACTTGTGTGGACCTATGAGGACAAATTTGTTTGGTGGAAGTTGTTACCTCCTCACTTTCATTGACGACTACAGCAGAAAGACTTGGGTTTACTTCTTGAAGTAGAGTTGAAACTTTTGCAAAGTTCAAGGAATTTAAAGCCTTAGTAGAAAAACAAAGTGATCGACAGATCAAGGTATTAAGGTTAGATCGTGGTGGAGAATATGACTCAAAAGAATTCCATGGTTACTGCAAACAACATGGGATCAGAAGACATTTTACAACCAGGTACGCACCGCAGTAGAATGGTGTAGCAGAGAGAAAGAACAGGACAATTATGAACGTGGTAAGAAGCATGTTGAAAGGCAGAAACTTGTCTAATGGGTATTAGGCAGAAGCAGTTGCATGTGCTATTTATATGATCAATAAATCTCTTACAAAAAGTGTGATGAATAGAGTACCCAAACAAGCATGGTCAGATATATATTGCAACGTATCTCATCTCTGAGTATTTGAATGTGCAACTTATGCACATGTGGCTAAGGAGCAAAGAGGCAAATTGGATGATAAAAGTGAAAAATGCATATTCACTGGTTAGAGTGAGTAATCAAAAGCTTACAAACTGTATAACTTCATCACAAAGAAGACCATAATTAGCAGAGATGTTGTGTTCAAAGAACAAGAGTCATGGGATGGAACTATAGACAAAACTATTGATGCGCAAGTGCCATTGATGGAAGAAGATGATGTAGCAGAAAAGGAGCAGCAAGAATCACAGGTGAAGACATCAAACAAAGACACACCAACAAGGACTCCAAGATTTTTAGAACAACATGGATCCTCAAGCAGATCAACAAATCAAGATTCTCCCAATAATCAATCAGGTGATGAATCAAGAAATGGTAAAAGAAAGATGAGAAGTTTGAAAGATATTTATGATGATTTGGATGTTAGTTAAAATCTTGCATTGTTGTCATTCAAACCTTCTTCTTTTGAAGAAGAAATCAAAGATGAAAATCGGGGGCAAGCCATAGATGAAGAAATTGAAGCTATTGAAAAAAAATGATACATGGGATTTGGTTGATTTGTCAAAGGACAAAAATCTCATTGGTGTGAAGTGGGTGTACAAGACAAAGTTGAATGAGAAAGGTGAAATTGAAAAATTTAAAGCACGACTTGTAACAAAAGGATTCTCGCAACAACCGTGAATAGACTTTGAAGAAACGTTTGCTCCAGTAGCCAGATTGGATATTGTAAGAGCAGTTCTAGCCACAACAGCTTAGAACAAGTGGAAAGTATAGTAGATGTATGTGAAATCATCACTCCTGAATGGAATTATAAAAGAAGAAATTTAAGTTCGGCAGCCCTCGGGATATGAAGTTGAAAGTAATGAAAATAAAGTTTATAGGTCGAATAAAGCACTCTATGGACTGAAGCAAGCACCTAGAGCTTGGTATAGCAGAATTGATAGCTACATGATCAAAAATGGATTTTGCAGAAGCAATCTTAAGCCTACCTTATACACAAAGGTAAATGAGCATAGACAAATTTTGATTGTTTGTTTATATGTTGATGACATGATTTTTACAGGTGACTTTGAGATAGATGAATTTAAAACAGCCATAATGAAATAATTTGAGATGACAAATCTTGGTCTCATGAATAATTTTCTTTGCATAGAAGTTGAGCA
>APFE031732927.1:0-14039 GCA_000404065.3 Pinus taeda
ATATATATTCGTGTTTCCCCGTTTCCAAAATTTGGGGAGGTCACATATCAAATCGCTTCCCGTTTTGGAAACTCGTACCTATTTCCCCATTTCGTGCAACCTAGCTGTCGGAGCTTCTGGGTGCATTAAGTGAAATTCACACCTGTTGTATATAACCATTGACACCCAGGTGCATGTGATCAGTGTGATCAAGGATCGAGGAACTGGTAGACCCCAATTTGCCTAAACGGGTGTCTAAATGGAGTCACATATTAGGGGCCAACTCTTTGATTTTGTGAAAATCGTCTAAATTGTTGAAAGGGATTTTTTCCACGGTCGGGGGACCAAGCACTTTCTTCACCAGCGCAAAGTCCAACTTTAATCAAATACCCATCTGCTGAGAAAATTCCAGACGGTCGTATTCATTCTAAGTGTCGAGCTTGAGCTTGTCATCAAAGAGTTTGATATCGAAGGTCGTGAGCAAAGTCTATCAGAAGCCATGGCTGTGGGGCATATTTCTTGAATCATCAAGGCCGAATATATCTTTGAATCATGGCCATTTGGTTGCTCGTTGTTTATTGTCTAAAGACTGATTTATTTTTATCCTCAAGCTTAACCAAACTGCAAGGATCGAATTCATTGGACGCATCACTAAAGCAATTCATGGCAACCAGAATCGGCAATCAGAACCAATTTTTTGGTAGACTATCGACCCTATTACGTGGTGGGGTGAAAATCGAAATATTGAAATGGCGGATCAATCTTTGAGCGATGGAAGGGTTGAATTAGGATCATAATAAATGAAGGTTGCCACGTGCTCCGATTCCGTGTTCTGAAGATAGACCGAGTCACATTAAAATTGTTATCACGCGAGAGCCATGTTACAGGTACACGTGGAGCAAGATTGGTTGACTAAATTTGCCACAGACCAAACTGGTGAAATATTAGCACTCACGTCCATCAATCACGAGGTTTGGGTCGATTGACATGATGCATTGTTCACCTGGAGTATGGGAATGTTGATTTCGGCGTAAGGCAATCTATTGAAGCGAAGTTTTGGTGCTCAACTCTGGAGGGCCGCAATCATTAACCAAGCAAGTTACATGTGGGTGAGGTATCAAAGCTAGCGTCATTCTCAAGACTTGCAAGAACTACATTGCGTACCAGTGGGGTCTCTCCATAGATGCATCACTGGAATTTAGCATTAAGCCAACATTATTATCAGAAGGACAAGACAGAAGTTTGACTAGGCGTGGAGACTATGTGGGTCATGTACTCTTAGGCATCGTATCTCTAAATCAAGTTGTTGGATGACAACAATGTTTCTATCGGCAGCTATCTTTAAAATCAGGTTCTCTCCTTTTATTCCTTGTATTGAATCACTACTCTATTGAGGTCTAACATTGCAAGAGAGAGAGTAATTCTCAGAAAATCAATGTTTTGGCTTGTACAATATATTAACAATATTGGTGTTGGTTGATTGAGTGACGGTTTGGCAGATTGTTGGGTAACATTGTTGTGATATGTCTTATATAGTCATATTGTTGATGAAGAGTAGCTACTTGCAATATACCCTTGGCATGATATTTTGTTGGTCAAATTATAGAAATGTCATGATTGAATGTCGAGCATATTGTTGAGTCTTATTTGAGTGCCCTTGGGTCTATCTGATGTCACGAGCAGAGTATATATATATATATAGTTGAGTCTATCTTGACACCATTAATGTTGATTGTATGATTCAGAACTATTTGTCAGCTTAGAGTTGCTTGTTGTAGCTATTAAAGTGTCTTATTGTCCTTGTACATATTGCTAAAGGTTGTGTTGTGAATTGAGGAAAGTTTGTCAGTCAAAACAGCTTGATGTACCTATCATTACCCAGCAAAAACATGGATCAAACCTTAATAAACTCCCTTCATAAACCAACAACAGAAGTCAACAGACCCTTCTCAAAGGGGCTCTATGCCATTCTTCAGAAAAAATAGCCAAGAAATGTGCAGCAGGGGCAAGAAACAGGACACAAGATTTATGCTCTTGGGACAGATTTGAAGCACATGAGGGTCACATGGAAAATTCTTTTCAAACTTGATGAACTAGATGCACTCCTTTCCAAAGTGAGCTAGTTAGAAGGGAAGAAACTAATTTGGGCTCTAAAACCAGCCATGCTTGCTCTCATACAACACAAGTTCTTGGAGGAACCTTGTGAAGGGTTAGACTTCCAATTGCATCTTGTCTCAGTAACATCATGAGACTGACCACCCCCATAGCTCCTTACAATGATGATGTTATGAGGAGAGTTTTCAGACTACTGATCAAAACTTTTCGAGACTTAGACAACATTGCAAGCTCTACCTTTGGGAAGAAGCTTGAGATTTTAGGAGCCATGGCCATGACTAGGACTTATGAGATCATGTTTGATTTGGAGTGTGATGATTTGAGCCTATAGATGTTCCAATGCTTCTTCAGCATTAGGAAACATCATTCTAACACAATTGTAACACACATGCAGTCCATACTGTCATCATGTATGAGAGGTCGTGATGCCATTTGCCAAGAGTTGCAGTCCCAATTGTTGTCCGTTTGGAGGAGAGAATAGTTGGTCTCACTTGCTGCTTGTGAACTAGTCGAGAGGTTGGTTGAGCAGAACATTGGGTTGTTCAGGAGACAGCTGACTAGGGAGGAGCAGCTCAGGATTGGGGGATCATGTAGCAGGAATGAGATGAGGAGGAAGGGACTTTGCTTTATCTGCAAAGGACCTTCTGGACCTAACCACTCATGCTTGAGTGACATTGGGGAGATGACAGAGGTAAAGCAAGAGGACATTCCTTCTGATTTTCAAGGTGAGGACTCTTCATTGGATGAGTCCATGGGTTCATATGATGATACCTTAGAGGAGCATTAGCAGTCATGTGGATTTGATGACAATATCCCAAATATGCATCCATGTGTGGTAGAGGAATATGAGGAGCAGCTGAATGTTCCCATGTGGGAAAGCGATCAGGGAGTAGATGAGCAGCTAATGATTCATCATTCAGCATAGAGAGTACATAAAGGAGCATGAGTCATGTCGAATCATTAACATTAGACCAAATTCATATGATGAGCAGTCTGTGGGTCCTAGAAGAGACATTCAGGATAGTGTGTCCCCAATGATGAGTCAGCATGAGCAGCATATGATGGAGCATGAGTCAGCTGATGAGGATGAGACGCATAGTATGCATGATGAGCCTTTTTGGGAGAGCCAATTGGAGATTCATATGGAACTCGTGATGGTGGAGGATGAGCAGCCACCCTTGGGGTCAACCATTGATGGGGAGCAGACATATGTACAGACAGTTGGCAAGGTGATAGTATTCATTGACACTTGTCCTCAGGAGATGTTGGAGTATGATAGGACAGTTTGGCAGGAGATTAGTGGACTGGAAGAGCGTGGAGTTTCGTACCAGGCGAGGGAGATGGCAGTGCATCCATCTTTGGGACTACCCATTGATGAGGTGCAAACAGATGTAGCAATAGCCAGACGAGCTGCAGCATTTTCAGGCAGCAACCCTCTCCAGGAGCACATAGACAGGGCTTGCAACACGGTTTGCCCACTTTTTCCCATTAGAGGGAGAGAGGTAGGATTTCTTGGACATGTTTGGATTGTTCAAGTAGAGCATCAGGTGTTGAGCATGGACCAGTTTCAGCATAGTAGACATATCTCTTACATGTGTCCACGCATTGGATTGGCCAGAGATCTAAGCTAGTATCCTTTTGATGGAGTATCACTTTTAGTCAGGAGCATTGTATTGCAGGAGCCCTCAAAGTTGAGGGGTATCGCATGCTTCAGTTGGCAGTAGGATGTAGGCTGGCCACTCATCAGTATTTCAACACGACATCAACATGATGAGATTGACCTTGGTCTATGCCAAGGGTTGGATTGGAGAGAGGTGATGAGTTGGTACACAGTGGATGGAGCAGCATTCACAACTAGAGTTATAGCACAGCAAGAGCCGCGGAGCATTGATGCTCCTTCTTGTTGGCATTGGGATCTAGGAGGATTTGTTGATGACAGGTTCCGTCGGAGATTGGTTTGGGATCTGGGCATCGAGGAGTCCGTTCATGGTGGGTTGACACAGGAGCAGAGCATCACCTAGTGGTTCGTATGGGATCCTAGCATTAGGTCTCAGTTGCGTCGGGTAACCAGATTGGTCCACAGATTTGGATTGCTTGAGGGTAAGAAATATTGGGGCAGTAAGATTGTCATGTGCCCATTTTTGTTCTTCTTCATAGTACAGCGAGAGGGTGGATTTCCAAGGTAGGAGATGACCAGCTTAGTGGAGCAAGTTTATGTCATCAGGGATCCCGATAGAGTTTTGAGGAGTTTTTATGGGATTTGATGGCATTTTCTTGGCATATTCCATCGCCCGCACAATTTTCCTTTCGTTCCGTCGCATTTCAACAACTTTCAGAAATCAATATTATAATTGGGCATAACTTAATTAATTATGCTCGAGGTGGCATTCTCGGGAGATTAATTGATGGAACACCTCAGTGTAGTAGCTCGTTGGAACCAGAACGAGAAGATCTATAGGATGGAACACTGAGAAGAGACTCATGGTGGGCGGATTTCCATTTTCCTTAGTTGAAAATGACTTTAATTAGTCATTTAATTAAGGAAAAATAATTAATTGGAGAAAAAGGGCCAAAAGTGATTAGTGAAATAAAATAAAATTAAAGGTCACTTCAAATAAAGTCAATGGAGGAGCTTCTAGAATAATAATAAAATAAGATGCTTCTAGAGGCTTGGAGATCTATCCATCAGATCTATAAAAGGAGAGGAGGAGATCATTTGGATACATCTTGGATCTTGGTTCTGACATTGTTTCTTGTATGTGAGGTTGAGAACCCAGTTTCCTACTCCAGCAGTAGCCCCAAGACGGAAACACTCGAGAGATTCAATGAGAGTGGGCGAGCACCCATCTCTTCCCTTGGTGAATCCATTCAGGGTTCATAGGTTGCAATGTATTTGTTTTTCAGTTTGTTTTGGAGGCCAATTTGTGGCAATATTGTAGATCTATTTGAGGTCAGCTTTTCATCTCAGCTACATGGGTTGTTTGTGCATGTAAAACCCTAACTTATCTAATATAATAAAGCTGAGAATTTTTCTTGTTCAGCGTGTTATGGATTGCAGTTCTCTGTTGTCTTTAATTTTGACATGGCAATCTTCTGTTAAATGCATGATTAGTTTTATGTGTAGTGCCTGTTCCAAATTTTCTACATTTGGGACACTACGAATTTTTTTTTGAAATTTAAATTTTAAATTTATTTGGTACCAAAAACTTTCCCTCCAATTTAAAACAATTTGGCTTTTCTTCTAAGATAGGATCATGATAAATTTCTAAGTATAATTTGACCATATTAATAAAATTATCCTTATAATGAAGTGTGCCATAGTCCGACAAACATAATGCTGACACGTCATCATACTTTGGGAATTTTGAACATACGGAGCGGCTTCATTTTTAAACAGGCATGTCTCTCAAACCATGAGGACCCTCATGACATGCCATATACCATTGGAATCAGTATGACGGGGAGCATCTAATGATGGTGATTTGAGGAGCAACCCACTTGATCTTTATCTTCAAAAGATTCAACAAGTGCAGGGCTTCTAGGGCTTTTCAGAGCTTCACGACATTTGGAGCTTCAAATTGATGCAACCCAGACAAGTATTAAGAGCATTCATGAACCGACATTGGCATCAATGACAACACCATTCAACAGAAACTACACCTCATGACAGATTATCCCTTGTTAACCTTCACGGTGTATTTCACATGGTGTCTCGATCATTATCACCCTTAAGACTGGAACTCACCCAATTTGTTGAGAGGTAATTTCTCACAGAAATGACATCTCCAGTAATTCCCATGCAAGCAATGTGTCACAATGGTTCAAACTGGGGATAACCTTAAAAAATCAGGCTTAGTCTCCTCCCTTTGGCACTTTCAAATGTGTGCTGACTCCTGTAACAATGCTAACGTCACCCTTTTCTTGTCACAATTATTCACTCCTTTTTCCTAAACAATAGATAGTCACACTCTGATACAATACCAGATTGCAATACAGATAATTCATCTCTCTATTATAGATGTCTTGCTTCCAACCAAATGTGTGTGATTGTAGTCCCTTGGTAACTTCTCTGGTCATAGCAATCCCTCAGTTGTGTCACTTGCTTCCTTGCCTGTCACACTGTGACCCTGATACCATGCGAGTTTTAAACACATAAGCATGGACAGCTATACAAATTAGAATGAGAAAGAGTGGATTCATTCATATGTCATTACATCATGCAATATCTAATTACAAACAAGGAAGAAACACCCCTTGAGTCTGGCTGGGACACAACGATACCCTGAATTTACAAATTAAAAGGTAATTATTTAAGCAGTGCTCTGTGTAGTCAACCTTAATTAATCTGATGTTAAAATTCTTTTGAAAGATACAATGGATCAAGTTTTGCAGCTGAATAACAGTTTGTTGCTAAAAATGTTGTCTTAATAATATTAATATACTTATAAGCATTAAAAGCCTTCATGTATGGTGTTAGAATTTATGACCCATATGCGTTGCATAGTAAATGGAAAAAACACTGGCTGTGGACTAAGATGACAATGCATCCTCATGAAGGACAAAAACCAGAAATGGTTGTGTGCCTATGGCTTTTTTATTAATGAACGCTACTTCACATTTAACAATTCATAGATATATAGATACACAGATTAAGATAATATGAAAAAAAATTACCTCTGTCCCACGACGAAGAAGTTCACGTGTTAGAGGCAACATCCCAAGGACAATGTCAGCACCAGAGTTGTCTACAAAGAGAAGTGCTCGTTTATGTGGTTTGGGCTTCTCTTTTCCAGACCCTAACATTCTTTTTTTGAACATATCAAAATCATCCACCTGTGTAAAGTTGCAAACAAAATGACAAGTCTCAAGAACTAAATATGTTCAAGAATAAAAATAGAATATCCCAAAGAAGCATCCCTATATTAACTGATCTAGCACAGTAAAAAAAGAGAAATATGCTTTTGAGACCCAAATTATTTTTCAAACTCTTGGATCATGATTTACCCGCCAGGGACGTTGCATCTTTTTGCGACTCATGCGATAGATTTCAATAATTGTGCCTTTATGGTACAGATCAACACAAGCACGTGAACCCCAATCAAAGATGTTAGCAGCAAGGACACCTTCAATAAGAGCTAGCAATCTCTTCTCCTATAGAGAACATACAGCACAAATTTCATATATCAGTTCACAATGCAAACAATCTACAGCAATATGACAGAACAACAAAAGTTTAGATAAATATTATGAACAATTTTAAATAAAGCATCATTTAGATTAACTTCAACTAACATCATTTCCAAAAGAAAATAACCACCAAAGAGAAGAATTCAGATGCCTCTAGTTAAAAAACTAGAAGACATCACAGTACAATGGATACACATTAAATAGGACATACATAAATAATGGAATGAATAATCAATTTGTATGAACAATAATGTACAAAAGCGGCCTCATGCAATATCTACTCACGAAGCTCTTCCATCCACACAAGTTTGCTCAGATGTCTATTTTGGAAATGGATACAGAAAATTTTTCCTATACATTGAAACCATAGGAGCAATTAAAATGATCCTCAACAGATGATAATGAGATTGTTATCATAACACAAACCTGTTATACTCTTAAGTCATTATACAACAGCAAATAGCATTCAAGTAAATCCTCTAGGATGGTTCATGTTGACCACTGGAGTGGCATCTGATGATTATATGAAGACTCCATGCCCAAGGATGATCCAGAGAACACTTGTACCATCAGATATCATCAGTGAACATAGTTTTTTAACTCTACTTTTATCTTTTCATCATCTTTCTTGTACCCATATTCCACACCCTGCAAGGAATTGTAATAAGTGATACTAGTAATGATGAGTTTTGAGTATATAATAGACCTAGAATGTTGGGACTCGATCAACAAATGAGTGCACCATGGAGTATTTTTTTTATCTGATTAATTATCCTTCTTTTTCAGAGGCAGATAATTTTCTAGCTTTTTTTCACTCACTTTTTATCCCAAAGCCAGGGTAACAGTTTGAAGGTTGAGCCCCTAACACATCTTAATGTCTAGAGTCGATGTATATTACCATACTAGATCATACATAAAATTTAATGGAATTTGGTTAAGTCTAGGTAGTCATTTTTTATTTTTAGATTTCCCGCAAGTCAAAAATTGCAAATAAAATTGTACTTGTAATGTAATAAGTGATGTTTAGAGAAGTTGTATGGGGTATGAGTAATGAAATTTACACCTCTCACTTTCAACTTTCTATTCTGACACATTTTGATGGGTTAAAAATGTGGTTTTAACCCTCAAAACCCACTTTTCCTAAGTTTAGCGAGAAATATGGCAATTAATTAAACCATAAATTAATAAATGGAGAAAAATAAATATTCACACATGCTAAATGTTGTGGAAATGAGGTGGAAAATTATGGGGGAGAAGAAGTGAAGTCCCAAGGTGATGTGAACTCCTAAAATCAAGAAAAGGACATGTGCTCAAATAAAACCGAATTTCTGGCATTAAAGGAGAAAGTTGCTTACTTGGAAATTCGAATTTGGAAAGTTAATGCACATTTGGGAATATTTGGTGGAGAATTTTGTGAGAAATTGTCCCCACTTGGGTTACCACCCATATACACTTGTCATTCTATCATAAAATTCGAATTTGGCACATAAAGGAAGAAGAAAATGATGTCCACTTGCCAAAATTCGATTTTTACACTTGGCATTGGAGCTCCATTCAACAAATTCGAATTTCTCTTTGGGGTTGTCACCTAATGCCACTTGTTTAATCACTTCTACATTGAGATTGGCTCCAATGCCATTTGTCATTGTCATTCTTCATTGGGATTTGCTCCCAACTCTCTATATAGTAGAGCCATGGGCTCTCACATTGTATTATATAATACAAGCTATTGTGCTTGAGGAGACTATGCGTGATTGTATTCACTATTTGCAATATAATACAATAGTCTTTGGGGTAAAGCGTGATGGTGTTCTTCTCCTTGCATGTGGTAAATTCTTGACTTGTTGTTATGCTTCTATTTATTTCCTCATGTCGTTATTTCTTTCATGCTTGTTTCAAGTTATGTTAGTATGCAGCTATCTCATATTAGCATAAAAATTAATTATTTGCTTTACGAAAATAAATCTTCTAGTGGATAATAGATGTATCTTTAGGAATTCTTTCCACTGCACTTATTTAAATCCATGTCAATTTAATGATTTGGGGTGAAGTTTTGTAGATGAATCATTATTTGGTCAAGCTTTTCAAGCATGAGCAGAAATTCTCAGAGGAATCAACCCATTCTTGAAAAATATTCAAGGAGAACCCACATGTTTTGAATTCCAAAATTTCATCTATATCTTATTCGTGTCTTGCAGGGCTTCTTTCAAGTTTCTTAAAGCTTTTATTTCTTGCATCAAAATATCAAACTTGGAAAATTTTATTTTTTATGTCTTGTACTTCATTTATCAATATCTGGCTATTTCAAAGAGCTAAGTCATGGCTAGTCAAAAAGGAGAGCTTGCTCATACTCTTTGGCCTAGCCTCTTGTCGATTATTTTTGTAACATATTTTGTTGTCATCTTGGTCTAACATTTGAGTTATTTTCGTATCCTTTTGAGCGAGATAGTTTCCATGCTTTGATTTGTAGACTTATTCATCTTGAAAGCATTTATAATATCTTGTGCTAACAATTTAGTGTTTCACTTTTCAGAATTATTTTGGCTTTCCATTTGAAAGCATTTCACTTCATTCTAAGAAAATACAATTTCATTTCTTAAAGAGCAATACTTTGAAGGCACTGGTTGTTTATGTATTTCATGTTTACCTTATGTATTTATAGTTATTTCTCATATCAGTTTTGCTTATAAACCTTGAAGAGATAATCTATTTATCTCTTAACAATTCTCCTAGAAACTCACACCCTTTTAAAATTAACTTTTCAATAGGGACCACCCCCCTTAGCTAACCTAGGAGATCGCTCAAACAGAGAGAGTCAGAATTAGTGTGACAGCACCTTCTCTGAGTTCCCTGCCACCAACCACGCTTTGTGGGGTTGAAGGCTTTTCTCACTGACTTGTAGGTAGGTGTAGGTGGTAGTGATAATAGTTCATAATGGCACATGTGTCACAAGAATGGTGACCTCTGATCATATCTTAATAAGAGAATTACAGATGTCACCTAATCATGTTCTAGTCACCTCTTTCACCTTGTGTTGCATGTTTAGTCCATGTCCTAGTTGTGAGTATCGTTTAGCATGGTGATGTATTTGCCTAGTGTTTCACCAGTTTAATAACATTTCCATCAGTCCACCTAGGTAATTTGTGTATTACAACCACATATTCAATTTTTCCTAGGTTGAACACATCTCATCATTTTACCTAGGTAGTTTGTGTATCACATTACACTTCCACCTTTTACTGAGGTAAAATCCACGTCACACTTACACTTTGACCGCATTCCATCTCCCAGGAGGTGCATGACATTGTTTTCTTATATTTCATACTATCCCCGCATTTCTCATATTTCCATTTTTTCCAATGTGAAGAAACCTAATTGGTTTAGGATATTTTAATTAAACCCTACAATGTTAGATCATGTTGAATTATTAGCCTATTAATATTCTAATCATATAATTCTTCATTAAGGCTCATTCCCTAAAACTTATTGTTGATTTATCACTAGGGAATGCAACCTTATGTCCATTGACTAAACACATCAAGATAATCACTCCCCCTTTCCCACAAATGTTGAGGCAACCCACTTAATATTTACATTATGCCTAACCTCATTTTATCTTTGTTTACATGTGCTAGCCTATTCATATCACTTCCTTATCTTTTGGCACATGCTTTGAGGAGGTTGTTGACCCTTAGTTTGACTAAGGAGCTAGTTATGCATGCACTCTAGACTTCTTCCCATCCACCTCACCCACCCACTAAATCAACTCACCCAACCACACAGGTGCATACTTTTCTAGGCCACTAGAATATGCATCCCTTATAAGGTTCTGTAATGACCCATCTTTAATATAGAGAGCACAAGAGTATTAGCATGCATATGATTTGCTATCTTATATTCAAAATAATGTTCATGTGACTCCTCTTTGGCAAGCATGGTATGATGCTAGAGTCATCTCAGATTCTCAATTGATAGGAAGCCCCATCAACTTTCCTGTGCTTGCAAGTTTTATGTGAAATTTTATAAATTTATTGTGCTTGATATTGAGCACCGGCCACTAGTTGCAAGCAAGAAAACAAAACTTGGGATTGAGAAACTTAGTGTTTTGCAAGCACCATATCAGTTGAATGTGCAGCCCAATCTGATTGACAAAGTAGAGTTTTGGGGTGGAGATTCTTCATCACTATGTATGCCAACACTTATTAATGAATCTATAAATTAATCACTATGAAATTATGAATCACTATGTTTTGCAAAGATTTTCAATGCATCTCTCTCCTACACACTATGATGATAAATTTAAAACCCTTGCATTTTGAAATAGAAAACCAAAACCAAGCAAAATGATTGTAGGGGAGAATGAGATTGTCTCACTGTTCTTGGCACTTGCAGCTTAGAGAAATCTCCGTTGTTGGTGGCAAATTGGTAATAATGGCTATGGAATGTTCAAACCCTTCTTGGCAGCAACCACACTTCCTTCTCCAGCGCTCAGAAAAACAAAATGACATGAAAAAAACCAAAAGTCGAATTTTATAGGCCGCGCAGAAAGATTTCACTGTCACCGGGCGATATTTTCTGTCGTCGCGCGATATTTTCCGAAATATCTACGATATTTCGAAAATCGCGCGATATTTTCAAAACCTTAAAATATCGCGATATTTGGTCGGCGATATTTCGGCTCGCCGAAAATATCGCGACATTTCCAAATATCGCCGATATCTCGGCGATATTTTCAACACTGTTAAAATCGCCGAGATATCGTGGCTATTAACTTATGATTTCTATAGAAGTATGGCCGCATTGAAAAATGGTGGGTATCATCATACAACATTCATTATATTTCATTAGATTATTGAACTGTTCATTAGATGATTGAACAGTTCAATCATCTAATGAAATATAATGAATGTTGTATGATGATACCCACCATTTTTCACTGCAGCCATACTTCTATAGAAATCAAAAGTTAATACCAGTGTTGATAATATCAGTATCGGGAAAATATCAGCGAGGCTCCAGAAAATATCTTATCCGCAATATCAGCGAAAATATTGGCAAAATATCGGCAAATATCGACAAGCATAAAAAATGCATAATATATTCATTTTTTTTAGATTTTTAAATATATAAAGCAATAACAACATGAAATAAACACATTGGCACATAAATATGAAGAAAACACTGATATATATGATGTCAAATAGAAATGATATATCAAAGGCGATACCAAATCCTGGTAATCCCTGATAATCATCCATTCAAGGACTCAAATGTGGAGAACCAATATAAAATAACATCACATATATAAAAGTATCGCATCATCATGAGTTATATGTAGCATAACAAATAAAACTAGCATCTATTTATCTACTGCCCTCTCCCCCTTTTATGGGAAAACATGACGAGCTGTTTGCCAGGCCCGCCCCTAGTAGTAGAAGGCCCTGACCCTGCCTCTGCACCTAATGTCAAATAATGAGTGCTAGGTATGGAGCTATGCTCTCCTATATCTGTAGCAAATGGTGTTGATGCTGATGCTCCCGCAGTGTCCTCCTCCTCCTCCTGCTCCTCTAAGTGCTGCTGCTCCTCTGAGTCTGAGTCCTCCTCTTGCTGCCCCTGCTCTAATGGATCATCTACCACTGGCTCTAACCATGAAGATGACTCCTCCAATATGGGCTCCTCAAGCTCCACCCTCCACGAAGACAATACATCAATATTGTCTAAGGAAATGGCATCTGGACCCATTGGTGATTCTATTTGCCTCACTCGAAGTCGGATGTTGTAATGCACATACACCAAATCGTTGAGGCGTGTGAACTACAACCTGTAAGAGTGTCAAAAAAAGTAATGAGTCTTGACTCTTGACTCTTGACACTTGAAGGTCATAAATTAAAAATTAAAAATTACAGTAAGTGTAATTGCTCAACTGAAGGCTTGAGTTCAAAGTTATACTTGTTGCGCTTTTTGGCGTGTATTTTCTCAAATACACTCCAATTGCGCTCACACCCTAAAGAGCTACATGTTTGACTCAAGATTCGTATAGCCAATTTTTGCAAATTTGGTGCCTTTGCACCATAGCTTCGCCACCAAATATCTATAACAAAATAATGAAATAAAAAATTCAAAAACTTAAAAGTTAAAACATAATTAAATTTAAAATTCTAATTTCTAATGAGTGATGACTTGTCACTTACGTGGCATGAAGAGAGTCCTTTCCCTAATAGCATCATCAAAGCCAAATAGGCCAACACAATCCTGATAAGACTGTATCTCGCGATTGATTTTGCTACGAAGCTCAAGATCAGGTACCATCCTCTGAATACAGGAATGGAGCCCTTCCATCACCTCGCCATCAAAATCAAAGTTGCATTTGTATGAAAATGTGGGGTTGAGGAAGAGTGTTGCTGCATGAATGGGTCGATGAAGCATCCCTATCCACCGACTATCGATCACATCCCATAACATCATCTGCCTATCAAGGCCAGCTGAACCCTTGTCTGCATAATAGGAATGAATGGCCTCCTTGGCCCTATCCATGCCCTCATACAAATAAGGCATTACAGGCTTCTCTCCATCCACCAATCTAAGAACCTTTACTATAGGTTCGCTAACTACACATGCTTCTTCTACTCCATGCCAAAATGTCTCAGAGTACACCATTTTTGCAATGGCTTTCCCATCAAGTCTCCTGTTGTATCTACAATTACGCCAATCATCAGACACAAACATTTGCTTCAACTCGAACTGACATCGAAGCAAAG
>APFE031732929.1:0-10301 GCA_000404065.3 Pinus taeda
AGGACATATCAAGAAGAAAAAGGTTCAAGAAGTGAAAGATCACATCGAGAAAGAAGAAATGAATCTGACCATATCTTGTAATGCATTGGCCAGAATTGCCACTCCTCAATCTATCAAGATAGAAGGACATATCAAGAAGAAAAATGTTCAAGAAGTGAAAGATCACATCGAGCATCAAGAAATGAATCTGACCATATCTTGTAATGCATTGGAAGAAATTAGCACTCCTGAAACTCTCAAGATAGAAGGACATATCAAGAAGAAAAAGATTTGAGCAGTGAAAGATCACATTGAGTATCAACAACAAGTTCTCCAACTTTTAAATGATATCGCCACTTTGGTGCAGAATCGAATGAAACAATAGGCAGATCAACATTGCAGTGAAAGAAGTTTTGACGTAAGCGATTGGGTATTTTTTACGGCTACATCTCAAGAAAACTATTTATGAGAAGGAAATGTTGGCAATACTACAAGCACTTAAGAAATGCCAACCCTACCTAATGGGAAGACACTTCAAGGTAAAAATGGATCATGATAGTCTTAAATACTTTTTAGAACAAAGATTATCTTTAGAAGAACAGAAAAAATGGGTCACAAATATGTTGGGTTATGACTGTGAAATCATCTACAAAAAAGGGAAGTAAAATGTTGTTGCAAATGCATGAAGCATTATTTTGTGCTATCTCTATTATCCAACCAAATTGGATAAGCGAAGCAAGGGATGAATGGAAGAAGGATGAAGAAGTGTGGCCACTCATTCAAAAGTTGTAGAAGATCCCAGTTCAAACAATATTGCCAGAACTTGACGAGGAAGGAAAAATCATATTGGAGCCTGGAGCAGTCACAAAATCAAGAACCCAACAGCTACGAAATTGATCAATTTTAGAGTATCTCATCAAGTGGAAGAACTTACCTGCTGAAGATTCCATATGGGAGGACAAGAATTTTATACAAAAGCATCAAGAACTACTCAAGCATTGAGGACAACACTTTTTGAAAGGGAGGGGCATGTTAGGTTCCTATACTACTAGTGTAACCCCTTATTGTTAATAGTACAACCCCTTATTATATTGTTGTTCCCATGTAGTCCCCATATTGTTATTATTGTGCCCCATAGAATCCCCCTATTGTTATTATTGTGCCCTTACATTATTATTGTTATGTCGGCTCTGATTGTATTATGACCCCTTAGACTCCTATATATAGAAAGGAGGTCTTGTTATTTGTATCATCCAAGAATTGTTCATTTGCGTAATGTAAAGGAGGTTTCCCCCTCGAAGAGGATTATTTCTAAGGCGTTCATCTATCTTTTCTATATTTTTGTGAGTTGGTTTCATAACAATCACCATATTTTGTGATCATTTTTTCCCTTCATGTAAGAGAACCATTTCTTCATGAAGAGTGAACATCTCATCATATATCTACTTCATAGTGTCTTCCAATGACTTAATTTATTCAAGTATTATTGCTTTGAATTCCTTTCTACTAGCATTAGTGGAAGACAATTTCTAATTCTCAAACATGAGATGACCAACTTTTTTGCTTGTTGAAGCCAATTCCTTCACCAATGTTTCATTTCTCTAATCAAGAAATCAATTTTCTCCTTAGTGGCTTCTGCAAAGGCTACATTCGTTGTTGCAACTGCTCCTGGATTCTTCCTAATATTTGGCACAATCACCCTTTTTTTGTTGATGGAAACAGGGTGATTAGGGTCATTTAGAAAATACCTTCATATTTCCTGTACTATCTTCCCTTCAATTGATCAAAGGTAAAATTTGAAATTCCCATGACCCTATCATCCAGTGGAGGAACTATTCCCATTTCATTGAATGGTAGATGGCCAATAGTAAGAGGAGGTGGGGGCCGATAGCTCATTTGTTATGCAATCGACATAATATATGCTTCTTGATAATCCTCCTCCTATTCATCATCCACCTGCTGGGCCTAAAAATCCTCTTCATGTCTCCTACTTTATTCTTCTTCTAATAAATTTTTCCTTTCTTCTTCTTCCTTCTGCTTCTACACAGATTCTTCATGTTGTTTCCTCCAAGTCTCCTCTTATTTTCTCTTTCTCAACTCTTCCTTTATTATTTGCATATCTTCTGTTTTATTCCTTATCTATTATTCTTTTTATTTCATTTCTTCCTCCTTCTTGTGTTCCTCTTCCTGCTTTTGCTCCTCTCCTCGCTTCATCCTTTCTTCTTCTAATTCCTTTCTTTGCCTCTCTGCTTCAATTGAACCTTTTGTGTTTGGATCTGCTTTAAATTTTCTACTCCTCTCTTCTTCCAAATCATGCATGATCTTCCTCTTTGGCTTGACAACAATATCTTCATGGGGCACCTCCAACTGGTTCCCTTCTTGAACAATTTCTGGTACATGAGCTATGTTAGAAGGACCCACCTCATCACCCATCTTAGTTTCTCTGGAAGAATTGAACCAATTCTTTATCTTCTATTCATATTCTAGAGAAATGGAAACATATGGCTAGGAAAAATGCAGCTTAACACAATGTTTTTCGCATTCTCCTCTGGGATCATATCTATGGAAAGTAATTTTACCGAACTTGAGGTGCGTGAGTTCTTCAACTTCTACTTCCACTTCCTTCAAACTCTTTATCTCATAAAACCCCACTTGTAAGGGAAGAAGAGGCCATGGTGAATTCTTCTCATTTTGCAGTATCTATGATCATCCTGAGCAAAGTTGATATCTAATCTCTCGTATGGCCACCTTATCAATCACATACTTCAGTAAAATAAGCAACATATTTTGAGAACTGAAGACTTTGATGTAGGTTCCCTAAGAAGAAGTAAACCAATCTGCAACTTTCATAACTACTTCTTTAGCTTGATTGGTCATGCAAGGTTTCTCTTCTTCAAATATCATCTAGTAGAGCATAGAAAAGAAGTGCTCAGGTAATTTGTCAAAAAGTCCCCTGTAATTGAATTCTAAGAGTAGCTTACAATATATATTGATATAGAGAGGTTGTTGAGTTCACTTCCATTCTAGACCTAGAAACTTATTTCTTGTGCAAATTCTATCAAGAAGATACGAAAACATAAAGAACTAAGTTTTCCTACATTCTTCATCCTTCTTTGCCTTTTATACATTAATATGCAGTTGTTGGGAACGTATATCCAACCAATTGAATACTCCCTTCTGTAACCACTCGGTAAAGCATGTATATCCATTCTTCCTCCCAAAATTTGGTGCTTTCCTGTCCATACAGTATGCAAAAAATTTCCATGAGGTAGTAGTAAACCATCTTTAATGATTTTATCCTGTATATCCCATTCGGCTTCTATTGAAACTTGGTTGGTTCCTGCCACCATTATCTAATCATATCCTTAGTGTTCAAATGAGACCAATCTGCATAATACTTAGAATTCAGATATTCTTTAGGCCTCCGTAATTTGTAGTATGCATGGAGATCACGTGGCTAATATGTCACGAGCTATTTCCTGCTCACACTGCTTAAGATCATGTTCTTCGAGTCTAGACCCTATAAAATCCATTTTACTACTTCCGTACATGGTAGCACTAGATATTTGCAAGAAACTTTATGGAATATGGACCTCTTAACATTGATGTAAATTTCCATGTCTTCTAGATCCTCTAGGAACTCTTTCTTATTGCGAGCACCTTTTACAGTTGGCTATGATATAGTAGTAGACTTGTCCATAAAACACCTAGTATCTTCCAAGATAGGTGCTATGGATCTAGAAATTTCTCCAGTACCTTCAATACTACTTTCTATGGCCTCCTTATTTAGCACTTGTCTTGTAACTAGAGGCATCATGTTAATGGAGGATGTAAGACTTATAAGTTCTTCAGCGAAAACACATGGAAATAGAGATGCACTCATGGAAACACAAAGTTAGTCCCATATATAATTTCTTATTCATCAAGCTATCAAATGCAACAAATAGCCACTGAGATAAGGATTGTGCAAGACTTCAAAACAAGAGGAAAATTTGAGTCAAGAGTGAACTGACTGGTCACTAGAAGTGCACAATGGACAATGGCAAAGAGGAGAAATTTCACATGATTGGTTAGCAAGAGAAAAAATTGAAGGCTTGAGGCTTATTACTACAAAATTCACAGTTTTTTAGAGAGAAAGGACTCCTTGACTGCACAATTCACATTAATAGTGGACATAGGGTGATAGACTACTAGCTAGAAGTGCACAGTGGACAATTGAGGCCAGGGATTGTGCAGTGCATAGTCATAGTGAGCGGTAATGGCACCACTATTGGCTAGAGTTGGGTAATATGCATTTTAAGGGAGGAATATATTGAGGAGTGTGCATGTCAGATCAGCAGAGATTAAGGGTGCTTGAGATATATTATTTGGAAGGGAGCAATGCATAGTTGCAAAGAGGGAGATGCATATTAGCTCGAAATTAGAATTGTGAGAAGATTAACATGCATAAATAGATTCATCTGCAATGATTACAGGAATTTGAAAGGACTTAGAATGTGAAATGACACTAGAAAAGAGCATTCAAGAGAGAGAGGAAACATGTGAAATCTAAATATATTAAAGGTGACAATTGTAATGCAAAAAGCAGGAAGAAACAACACTTATGAAAGAAAAAATGACAAAAGTAAAAGTTCAAGAAAATAAAAGTGACAGACATGAAACTTACTCTAAATAGTAGTGCACATGCAACCAAAAGCTCCTTATGCTAAATAAATGCACATAGATCCAAATATGAGTGTAATAATTAACTCCAAGCTAGATTATTATATAGGTGAGCACTCATGGATCTAATGTTAGGGTTTGCACATGCATGTCAGAAATCTAGGAGCTAGGGTTGCCACTTGTAACAATGATAACTTTGGGAAGTATATCCACATTGTAAGCAAATTGTGCACAACAAATATCCATAAAGAGTGAGCATTTCTATCCTTAGTGAGTGCGCAATTGATTATCTCTAGGATCTTTGCAGTTCACTGGCACAAGGGATTGCGCAATTTCATATAACAAGATACTGCACAGTTCACTGTCACAAAGGATTTTACAATGCCTAATATTAATGCATGCACAATGATTGCCATCAAGGAGTGTGCAGTTCTGAGAAAAGGAGTAACTTTCAACTTGAATTGTGAAATTGAGAGCTATAAGTTAGGAATGTAAGAACAAGTTGCGACACTTGAGATTACAAGAAGATGACTTGAAACTTGGAAAAATAAGGCCAAGGATGACTTAAGAAACCCAAAATGATAGTTCACAAGACCAAAAGGAGGCTCCAAAATTAGAATATAGGAAAAAATTTGGAGGGGGTTGTAGCAACTACCACATGTGAGTCCTACACTGCATAAACTTTATGGGTTCCATGTCGGATATGATATGAGTTGATTTAGATGATCTGTGGATCCTAGGGTAGAGAAGTAAAACAATTTTCAAAGTCCCAGATATAACTTAGGCCCATATATAACCCTTCTTCCTTGATGTGGGGCCCACATCCTATAAAATTTGTGAGTCTTATGTCGAATATCATTCGGGGATCCAAGGGTAGCGAAGGAAAAGTTTATATATGGTGGGAAGATATTAGAAATGTCAAAGGCATTAGAGAAAATGACTTGACTTAGAAAATATTTGAGAAATAGTTTTTGGAAAAGTGCTTATATGAGACATACTATGACAACCAAATTAAAGAGTTTCATGAGCATAAGCTAGGACATCACCTTGGATTCCTACACCAACATATTTTTTGAACTAATGAGGTATGTTCCTTACATCAAGGAGAGAATTTGAAGATTCAATGATACCGTAGTGAGTTACCATAGTCCTACCAAGGCAGAATTGAATTTGATGAACTAAGGACACTAAAGGACACCGTCATGAAGGCCACACATTTCTATGATTACTCCATGCATAAGGATAAATTCTAAGCATATTGGAGGAAGAAAGATAAAATCAACTTTAAGGGGAAAGGGCCAAAATCGTCATGATATAAGAAAATGGGGAAAATTTTAAGTTTAGCACAACTATTAAAGGTTAATTTCAATGGAATTTTCCTACTGCAAATAGAGACCAACATATCAAACTAGCAAGATAAGAGGTAGAGGAACCCATGAGAGATCCACTGTAGTGTTTGGGATGTCAAGAGAACCACATGTTAAAATATTTCCCGCACCAAAATAAGAAAAACAAGAAGTTATACAATATCCAAGAGGAAAAAAGGGTGAATGATGTGGGTCAAAACATGTGTCATATTTAAATTAGCATGAATTTTAGAGTGGGGACATAAGCTCACTAAAAGTGGGGTCATGTCTTAAATTAGCACCCAAATTTTGTGGGTTGTTGCAGATTGTGGAAAGAGTGGGACAACAAGCTTATAGACTAGCCTTGCCACCCACAACAAATGAACATGATGTATTTCATATTTCATTTCTTAAAAAATATATGTGACACTAATCATGTGATTGATTGGTTTGTGATACAGGTGGAATCTAAGAGAGAATTACAACCCAAACCACTGTGCATCTTAGATTGGAGAAAGAAAAAACACTGTGGAATCGAATAATAGAGCATGTTAAGGTGTAATGGAAGCACTTTGGACCCGATGAACTGAATTTGCAGACCAAATGAGGGGACTCTACCTATTTTTGTTTAATGTATATATTGATGTAAGAGTTGTTAAATATAAAGCTCAATTTTTTATTTTGGTTTATAGAACACCGAGGATGTTATTCCTTTAAGGGAGCGGGGTTTGTAAAAAACCTCACGTTTAACCCTATTTTTGGTAATTTGAAAATGATTGTAATGCTAGCATGGGAGCCAAGACTAGTTAACATAATATGGTTTAAACTTTTAAATTAAATTTTATGATTGTCAATTGAAGAAGGGATGACCTTAAAAATCCAATGTTTTTAGGAAGCTTGTGTGCCTTGAAAGGCCACAAACCTAGTCACTTGAAAATGAGGGAATCTACTTCCTGACAGATTTTTTATGTCATGTGATTGAGGAAGAGATGAATTGTCGATAGCCATTTATGAGTTTGGATTTGGGGCGGTGGAAAAACACCAGACAATGCCCATTTCCCTAGTGTATGGAGGAGCCAAGTTTGTGATTTCTCAAATGCATGAAGGGACAATGAGGAATATATATGTGTGTGAGTGTGTAGATATAGATATAGATATATGCACAGCATAAGAGAACGGGATTTTTTGTTTAGGGGGTGTTTGGATTTATCTGGTTAGTTATCACTATTTGATTCTTAGTGATTGGTTCTAAGTTGGTGACTCTCATTGGTTGATAACCTAACTTATATTTCCTCTCATACCAATTACAAATCACTAAGTTATTACCTAGATAGAGTCATGGTTTTTTCCCTAAAGTATGCTTGGCTAGTCATGGGGAGCGTGTAGAAATTTTGGAGTTGTGATAGCAGGAGGTAAAGTGTTATCTAACTTGCATACAAAGTATGTGAAATAAAAATTATAGACCAATACTTAGAGACTTTCCCTTGAGTTACACCTCCATGAGTTTTGGATGAAACCCTTGTGAACTATGTTTTGAGGTCACTAGACTAGGTTGTCTAATCCTATGGGGTTAGTGGAGGCTCAATGGATACCTAAATCACTATGGTGCTTGTTGTATAGTTGATAAAACACCTGGACATGGAATTCTAAGTCATTGTGGTGATTTCTAAGTAGTTGATAAATCACCTAATCAATGCACTGCAGAGCCTTGTGATGTTTTCTATGAAAATACCACTAATAAGCCACATGGAAAGTGGATTCCAACTCCTAGATTGACTAATACCCCATATGGAACCCCCATATGGAACTTGGGTGAATCCATATGAATGAAATAAGAGGAAGAGTGGGTCACTATGGTTTTTACTATTAGAGGGTAGTTAATAAAACACCTGGACAATGATCTCCATCTCCTAAATGCTTACCCAAACCTTTGGTGTGAAATCCTTAAGCAAGCATTCCTTAGACATTAGATCTAGATCAAGGGTGGTCAGGTACAATAAAGTTGTGGTGTAGCTTGCTTATGATTCAGTGGAGAGTGAGAGTCCCTCCCTCACCTTCTAGGCATCTTAAAATGAAAAAATAAGTATATTTCAATTGCACATGTTCGATGTTATGTTATGAACAATATCACATTATTTATGTCATTGTTTATGCTTAACTAGCCTAAACTGTGTTGTTCAATATTATGTTTATGATTGACATCAGAACATGTATGATGTGTGTAGTTAGCCTAGATTGTGTTGTTCAACATTATTTTTATGATTGAATTATGAATTTGTGTGTTCTTAGCAAAGGAAAATTTTAAGGATAGAAATTTATCCTAAAGTTTAGAAATCTTGGTGAATATTAATAATCCCTACTATGAAAATTGTAAAAGGATTGGTGATACTTTTGTAAAAATATTCACATTTCTAATGATTTTGTATAATCTCTAAAAATTGGTGAATTCTAAGGTAAAATATTCTTATACTACAAAATTTGGGTAAATCATATTCTGAAAATTTGGAAATTCACGAATCTTTTTTTTTTAAAGCATGGAAAATTATCCCACCTACAAATATTAGCCCCAAAACTTTTCCATGGTTATTAGCAAATTGAGGATCATGGTTTCTTGAATAAGTTTAACTAATTAGTAGTAGGCTAGTATGGTTTAATTTTATTTGGTAATGTTATCCTTGTAAATATATGAAATTATGTATGAATTAGGCTTGGGGCCTATTGACATGGCTAGTTTCCGTTATGCCAACAAGGGGAACTAACTCGATCGCAAGCCCCAATTAGACCTACTTTTGTTTGGAATGTCTAGTTCCAACGGGGTTTAAGGGACCCCGTAAACTGTTAAATGCGTTGATAGATTGCTTCTGGGAGGAAGACTTCAATTAAATCAACAAAATAAAACAACTAACATCTATGTATTAAATCCTATCTATACTACTTCTAACTACTCTATCTAGTCCTAGCTATCCTAATCTATCCTGCAGGAGCATAATACAGAGGTTTAAACATCATATATATGTTCGCCAAGAGTGTAATAAAGAAGATTAAACATCATGCATAGATTCAAGTCCAAATGAATCAATCACTGAATCCACAGCTAGACAAGACTGTATTAAAGCTAAATTGCAATCCAATCACTCATATAGGAATCCACATTCCTTTTATGGAATTAAAACTTGCAACAGATGTTTAACTTAGTTTCAAATCGAAGACCATTCACAAGTTAACCATGAAACTGAATCATATTCAATTTAACAAGACTAATAGTGAACTGTAAGTCATCAATATGCATAAATACAAATCACATTTACATGCATGCCAGCAGCAACACTCTGATCCAAAACATATAAAAGAGAAATCAAATAAGTCTGAAACTAAAGGCTCCTTCTTCCCCCAAACAATCTTCCTTATTCAAAATAAAGCCAAATTGTTCTTCTCGGAAATCAAAAGTCCTTTCTCCTCTTCGGAGGTAATACTTATGCAAACACCCCCTGACTCCAGGTATACTCTGCCTCTTCATCTTCCCACTATTTCTGATATGCAAATTGAGTACACATAGATAGAATCGTCAGCGTGACCACTGACACGTAGAAAGCATAACGGCAGGATCGATTCATTTCCTGAGGAAGTGAACAGATGTTGGTAAAAAGGGTGACTATATGTTGCCTTCCCATAATGAAGACCAAGACAACCTTGCTTTTGGAATGTATAGGCCATGCATGGGATCCCCACTCAGAACTCTTGAGGTCGGACCTTCAAACACAATGCTTCTGTGTATATGGCGTTTTTAATCCACTCCTGCATCCTTTACTTCTCACCTGCAAGGATAGCTATCATTAACTTCATGATTTTGAACAATATAATAGAAATATTCACACAGAACATAACACTACCTTCATTAACTTTTATAAAACTACGGGAGCAAGGGCAAAAAGGTTGAACACATAAAACACTAGCAACACATAATCTCCCGCTCAATCCATGGGCTTGGCATGGTTTTCGAGGACTTCCTTTAATTACAATCAGGTATCGGCCCCTCCGCGGGTCACAGGACCCATGCCTTCCATTGCCCCAACGTGCGATTACATTGTCAGGACTCCACAACCCTGCCTTTTGCACTAAGACCCCCTTTCCTTTGTTATATCGCGAATTTTGAAAAACATGGGAAAATAAAGAAAATTCTTCCCCGATCACTTAGGCTAGACCTCAAACTTTATATAATTGGGCATATAATCGTCGTCGGGTCCGGCTCTCGCCTCTCCGCTAACTGCATGAGCCTCGAGCTCCGCTGATATGTGATATGCGATGGGGCTTCCA
>APFE031732929.1:14484-26361 GCA_000404065.3 Pinus taeda
TCATGTTGAATATTTCAAACTTGATAAGGAATGGTAGAGTCATAGATTTTGATTTCCTCCCTCTCATGGCTGCACTGACATCTTGGGGATTTCGATTCATTTTTGACAAAGTGGCTTCCATACCTGATGGTGTCTGGGATATACTGGAGGTACTGACAAGTCTGGCCCCTAGCTTCTTGGTTTCGCTGCTTGGGGTAGTGGGGGTTTTGCAATTCCGCTCATTCATAGCTTTCAGCAGCAAATCTCTTTGTTGCGTTAATTTTAACAAGTCGAAATATGTGATATTAGCCCTATATTTCTTGAGATCATCTACAATGTTGTAATCGATGTTATAGATAGGATAAGGCAAGGTGAGCATACCAGTTTTTCCATTCTTAGGTGGGATTTTACCATCTTGATTCACCTTTATCGCAGTGGGAGATGTCTTATCCTTTTCTGGGTGGTTTTCAACTGGGGTATTCCTAGAACCACCACTAGATATATCTTTCCCAATAGAAAGTTTGGGAGTAGATGCCTTCACAAGGTGAACTTCTTACTCTATCTAGTCTGTGGGCTTTGTCGCACCTGGGAGCGGCCCTTTACTTCATGTGTGGATTTTATTAGAATTGATTTTTGCGGTGTCATCTCCCTCGTCGTTGTTATTATTACTATGGAAATCCCACAGAACATTAATTTGGGTTTCCTCATCTGAGGGTTCTTCTACTTCATATCCTTCATTGTCTTCTTGTTCTGGTTCAAGCTCCAGTACAGGTTCTTCTTTGTTGAGGAGCGATCCAATAAGAGCCATCTCTTCTGTGTTCAAATTCCCTTCATTAGGTGGAGCAGACAATGCAAGTTGACCACGACCACCTTCTATTTTCTTATGGTAGAAAGGTTTGTGTCTAGTCAATTTAACGTCTCAAATTGCTCCACATAAATTATCAATCCGGGTATCATAAATTGATGAAGTGTGGTGCACCATATGTGCTTAGGTAACCTTTTTCTTACTTTGTTGTTTTATAGTTTTTATCTTGTTTTGGGGTTTTGTTCTTGTTGATCTCCTAAAGTGTCTAATGCAAATGGAAATCCTATTCTAAGATATTAAGAATAATTTTAAAGCTCAAGTATGCATAGAGATTTCAAGACATATGTCCCTTAAGGTAACTTCCAAAACTTAGCACTTCAAAAGATCTCAAAACATGTTATTGATCAAATCAGTAATTGAACAAAAGTGTAAATATGCAGCTACTTAAATCAAACAAAAGATGAAATAATGATCATGAAATCACTGTCTCTGTTACCCATCTAATTACAGAAATAAAATCTAAACTATTGCACTCAAACAAACCAAAAATTGCAAACTAACGAAAGCAAGATCAATTTACTTCACTTATAATCCGATAGCTCGCCAAGTAGCTTTTCGGGGTTAAGCCATGGCTCTGGAGATAACATCAAATAACATGAAGAATTGATATCTAAATTACCTACTTGCAGATTAATAAAAGAAAAATCAAATCACTTCACTTATAGTCCGATAGCTCACCAAGTAGATTTTCGAGGTTAAGCCATGTCTCTGGAGATAACGTCAATAACATGAAGAACCTGATATCTAATTGCAAAAATGAAAGTAAAATCAAATTACTTCACTTATAATATGATAGCTCGCCAAGTAACTTTTCGAGGTTAAGCCATGGCTCTGGAGATAACATCAAATAACATGAAGAATTGATATCTAAATTACCTACTTGCATATTAATGAAAGAAAAATCAAATCACTTCACTTATAATCCGATAGCTCGCCAAGTAGCTTTTTCGAGTTAAGCCATGGCTTTGGAGATAACATCAATAACATGAAGAATTTGATATCTAACTAGCTAACAACAGAAAACAAATAAGACTAAAATCAAAGCATAATTGAAATTGAAAAGCTTAAGAAAAAGTTAAGAAAAGAGGCAAATCTCATGTCACTATTTGACGCAAAAACATGTAAAGAAAAACTAATCTACAATCAACCGGTTGAACACACTTGCATGAATTAAAATTTCATGAATGGAAAATCTAATTTATCAAACTTGAAAGCAATAAAATGACATAATGAAATCAAATAAAAATTACAAAATAAAATCTACTCTACCTTACATTCTAATGTGCTCCATAGCATCCACTTCACATCTCCTTCCATGTTGAGAACATCAAAGCTTTATTCAAATTCTTCAAAATTACAAATTACAACAAAGTTCTCCAAAGTTTTCCCAAGCCATCAAGGAAGAACTACAAACTCCAAGCTAAAGAACTAAAAGCCAAGCCAAGCTAAGACTCACCAGCTAAAAAATGAAGGAGAGAGATCTCCTATTTATACAAAAAGATGAGAAGCCATCTCTTTAATGAGAGTCCATGAATCTCTCCCTCTACCTCTAGAGTCCTAATCAAAATAGGAACTGATAAGACACATGTCTTCTTAGAGTTTCAATACAATTAGGAGATGTGACACATATCCTCATGATCCCATGATTCTTTCCACTCAAATTCAAATTTGGCCTTAGGGTGCCACATAAAGGTTTTCTAGAAGCCTCCTTTTGACCTACACATGTCAACAATCTCAACCCATTTGTTAGGTATAAGCGTATGCACATTATTTTCTAATTTTTAACCACAAATTCACTTAAAAAGGCTAAGAATTAATAAAGTTTGGAAAAGCATAAATGTGGCCCAATGATAATGAAAGTGGAATAAATGTAGTGACATAGTAGTGAAATGGAAGTGAAATGGAGGTGATATAATGGAAATAATAGTGAAAGTGTGATGGAAATGAATGACATTTTCAAGACCCAAGAGTTTGAAGGGTTTTCTATTGTTATAATCTCCTCCACTACCACTTGTACTCTCTCTCAGAATTTCTTTTCATATCGATGACTATGTTTGTCAGTTTCTTAATGATCCGATGCAAACCTTCCACATCTGTGATATCCCTTTCTTTGCCCTCAACTACTTTTTTATCACTCCCATTATTCTTCTTGGATGACTGAGAGGCTTTCTTCTCTTCAGTTGAAGGGTGGCATGCTATGAGACTGATCATTTCATTCTCAACTTTCACTGCTTCATCGATAGCAACTTGTAAGGTCTGTGTGTTACTCCTTTTAACCCACATCACTATAGGGACAGGGAGAGCAGAGATATAGAATTCCATTATCACTTCATCAGTAGGTCTAGCGTTAGCCAGGATTCTATTAAATAAGGTGTTGAACTGGATATTAAAATCCTTGACCTTCTCTTTGGTTCCCATTTTCAGATGGGATCATTCTAGAACTAAGGCTGTAGGTGTTTTATCATTGCCAAACTTATCTAAAAAAGCCTACTGAAATGCATCCCAAGAGGTGATTGAACCTATTCTCAAGTTGAAATACCATGTGGAGGCTACACTAGTCAAAGTAAAAGAGAATAGGTGGCACACCACGTCTTCATCGATGACCCCCAACCTACACAAGGCTAGGAAGAAAGAGAAAATATGGTTATCAACAGTGTCTCCCCACTCAGGGTCGAAATTAGGTAACACTCTTTCTGCATTTTTGGGTAAGGGATGCTACTGCCCAAGTACTGCTACAACATCCTATGCAAGCCAGGGAGGGATTGCTCCCAGAGGAGGTGGGGGTTGATTCCCACCCGGAGGGTGAGGTGGAGGCTGATTTTCACCTGGAGGGGGAACGTTGGCCATATTATGGACATGGAAGTTTTGGTTGGAGGCTTCTCTATTAGGATTCTCAAAATCAAGCGAGGAGT
Organism: Pinus taeda; assembly: GCA_000404065.3. Taxonomy (NCBI): domain Eukaryota; kingdom Viridiplantae; phylum Streptophyta; class Pinopsida; order Pinales; family Pinaceae; genus Pinus; species Pinus taeda. Next base: position 18,241 of record APFE031732929.1, read on the forward strand.
TACCTTTAGAAGGGGAATCCTTGGGAATTTCTTCCCAAGGGGTGTCGATACTTTGTAACGATTCTAGCACAATATCTTCAAGAGAAGTGGTTGCAGATGTATCTTCACTCAGGGTAAAGATCCTTGGCTTTCTCTTAGTTGTCAAAAATAAAGAGTGAAAGATGGGAAGCTGAGAGAGGGAACAAGCGTAATCCCGAGTAAGTGTTCTGACTGGCTGTTCCTGAGTGACACGATACTCCCACAGTCTCTCTTCTATGGGTGATCCAGATACGGGACTAAGAGGGATCTCTGCTTCTTCGAAATGAGGATTTTTCAGATGTGTGGCAGGATCTCTCCAACCTTTACGATCCATACATTACTATTTTCGTATCCATGCACAAATTTATAGATGAAATATTGAAAAGTTGTGGATGGCAGTTCAGGCCCTCCTTCTAGCTCCAATTTGTTGACATGGCTAGTTTCCACTATGCCAACAAGGGGAACTAACCTGATCACAAGCCCCAATTATACCTGCTTTTGTTTGGAATGGCTAGTTCCAACGGGTTTTAAGGGACCACGTAAACTGTTAAATGCGTTGATAGATTTCTTCCGAGAGGAAGACTTCAATTAAATCAACAAAATAAAACAGCTAACCTCTATGTATTAAATCCTATCTATACTACTTCTAACTACTCTAATATAGTCCTAGCTATCCTAATCTATCCTACAGGAGCATAATACAGAGGTTTAAACATCATATATATGTTTGGTAGGAGCGTAATAAAGAAGATTAAACATCATGCATAGATTCAAGTCCAAATGAATCAATCACTAAATTCACAGCTGGACAAGACTGTATTAAAGATAAATTGCAATCCAATCAATCATATAGGAATCCACATTCCTTTTATGGAATTAAAACTTGCAACCGATGTTTAACTTAGTTTCAAATCAGAGACCATTCACAAGTTAACCATGAAACTGAATCATATTCAATTTAACAAGACTAATAGTGAACTGTAAGTCATCAATATGCATAATTACAAATCACATTTACATTCATGCCAGCGACAACACTTTGATCCAAAACATATAAAAGAGAAATCAAATAAGTCTGAAACTAAAGGCTCCTTCTTCCCCCAAAATAGTCTTCCTTATTCACAATAAAGCCAAATTGTTCTTCTCGAAAATCAAAAGCCCTTTCTCCTCTTCGGAGGTAATACTTATGAAAATTCCCCTTGACTCTAGGTCTACCCTGCCTCTTCATCTTCCCTTTGTTTCTGATATGAAAATCGAGTACACAAAGATAGGATCGTCAGCATGACCACTGACACGTAGAAAGCATAACGACCGAATCGATTCATTTCCTGAGGAATTGAACAGATGTTGGTAAAAAGGGTGACTGTATGTTGCCTTCCCATAATGAAGATCGAGACAGCCTTATTTTTGGAATGTACAAGCCACACGTGGGATCCCGACCCAGAACACTTGAGGCCAGACCTTCAAACACAATGCTTCTGTGTATATGGCTTTCCGAATCCACTCCTGCATCCTTTACTTCTCACCTGCAAGGATAACTATCATTAGCTTCATGATTGCGAACAATATAACAGAAATATTCACATAGAACATAATGTTGCCTTCATTAACTTTTATAAAACTATGGGAGCAAGGGTGAAAAGGATGAACACATAGAACATAGGCAACACATAATCTCCCACTTAATCCATAGGCTTGGCATGGTTTTCGAGGGCTTCCTTTAATCATAATCAGGTATCGGTCCCTATGTGGGTCACAGGACCCATTCCTTCCATCGCCGCGATGTGCAATTACACTATCGGGACTCCACAGGCCCACGTTTTGCACTAAGACCCCATTCCTTTGTTATATCGCGATTTTTTAAAAACATGGGAAAACACAGAAAATTCCACCATGATCACTTAGGCCAGACCTCAAACTTTATATAATCGGCATATAATCGTCGTCAGGTCCGGAAACCATGAATATGTTGTGTTAATTGCGATAGGCGCCAAAAAGGATTTATGCATGTTTTGTGAAGGATTTTTGTTATAAGGCATTGTAATGGGAATAATGATGCGATGGGGGTTTTGCGAGTTAAACCAACAAATGATTATAATAAGGGTAGGCGTGATGGTTTGTGCCGACACAAATGTACCAAGCATGTCTGTGAAGATTGAAAGATCTCGATGAAGGGAGAGAATAAAGGGCCAGGCTGTGTCATGAATGACCCATGCAGCAGAGGTTTATTTAATGGCTTAGCCATCAGGCCTTGAAAATTGGACTCGACAAAGAGTTAACATTCATGTGATAAAACAGATCATTCCAAAAGATTAAAAATCAAACTTCTAGGGGACCCGTTGAAAATTCGTTGCCAGAGCATGTTTTAATAGGTTGGTAGTTGTGGCCACAACAGGGCCTTGTCCCTTTTATTTTATAATTCAATTCCTTTTGTTGTTAGGGACCCCTACCTAGTTACTTGTCAATACCCAAAGATTTGAGGTTATGGACTTGCCCCTTTGTAATGATAATCCAAGAAGAATTTAAGATTTCAAGATGATGCTATTCAATCTCACTACTTCCCAACTTCATTTGTGAATGAAATAGGTTACAATCTTGGCTTTGAATAAGCCCTTTTCTCAAAACAATATTCATTTCTCTTCACAAAAGAAACCCATTTATTTTCTTTCACACGTAGAAACCCCTTTATTTTCTTTCACAAGTAGTCAAAATCTACAGATCCAAGTTTGGATTGATTTGAGGTATAATACTTCTTCAAGGCTTGGATTACTTTAGAGTTGGATTTCTTTCTGAGTGGTGCTTGCATCCATGGTATCACTCCTTGTAAGGGTCAGATATGTTTAAGGTTAGATAGATTTTCGATTGATAGCATGCATCTAGTATCCAAGGTCTTGGAGGTCTGGTGTGATTAACTTATGTGTGGCCCGGATATATATTGGTTTGGATCACTTTCAAATGACACATGTATCTGGAGATTTGGATTTACTAAAGGTGAACACATTTCAAAGTCCCAAATGTAGATTAGGCCTAGATATAACTTTCCTAACTTAATTTGGGGCCCACACTGCATAAATTTTGTTTCTCTTACACCAGATATGATATGAGAGTTGGATATGAATGATCTGTGGATCCAAGGGTAGAAAAGGAAAACACATTTTGAGGGCCTAAATATAACTTAGGTATGGATATACCTTCTTTCCTTAATGTGTGGCCCACACCACATAAAATTTATGGGTCTGATGTCAGATATGATATGAGAGTTGCATCTGAATTATCCAGGGATCTATGGGTAGTGAAGGAAAACACCTTTTGAAAGACTAAATATAACTTAGGCCAGATATCACTTCAACATCTACTCCTTTTTGGTGGGGACTAACACCAAGGAACCAATTGTGGAGCCCTGTATGGGTGAAACCATGTCATGTGACCTACACATCATCCATTGGCCTTTGTCCATTTCTCATAACTAACATATAAACACATCGAGCATCCTAATCCACGATGGTGGGTTCCCTGTGGACCCCACCTAGTGGTGGCATGGCACCATGTGGGAAAGGAGTGTCCATGTGGGTGCCACATGGAGATTTATTGATGACATGTCCTCATTTAAATGGGGTAAACTTGTAAAAGGCATAAATTTCTAACCGAGACTCAAATTGAGATAACATTTATATCATTGGAAAATATCTCAACGATTTGATCGTAATGGTGGAATTGGTATTAATGTTTGAATAATTTGACAAAAATAGGTTGTTGTAGCACCATCTTCATAACATAATTTGGATATCGGGTCAAACAATTATCTCTCCTATAACTTGAGGTGGCATAAGGGGGTGGGAGGTGTTACAATTATCTTCAACATTCAGTTCCCATTTTTATTGGACACTAACAACACTTTTGGAGCCTTCAAAATATAAACTTGTCGAATATTGGCCTTTGGAAAAGTTAAAGGAAGCATCATCATTATTTTTCATCCATCCATAGGTTTTACCATAACCAACACATAATCCTGTAACTCTAGTTATAGGAACATACATGGTTACAGGACTGCATGTAGCATGTCGAATCAAGAAAATTTGCACTTTCTTAGATTTTTCAGTAGAAAATAATAGTTATATGATGGTTTGAAGCCACTAGATTAATTTATATCCCCCCTCCTGTTCCTCCATCCTTTATATCTTCTTCAACAAAAAGGATCAATTTGGTTTGGCAATCCAAGAAGGTGACCAATTCTTTTGTAAAACACACCAACACTTGTCTTAAAGGTTCATGTCTAGGAGCCTTGACATTTCAAAGTTAGTGAACTCATCTTATTGGCACTCAGTAGCCTCAGCATTTCAAACTCAATATCCTTAGCACTCTAACACTCAATAGTCTCAACATTCTCATGATTGGCAACTTCAATATTTTCATAGCATACAAGTTTCAAGGCTCTTTGTGCAAACATGTTTCAAAGCATATGGTAAAACCAAAGGTATGCATACTCAATTAAGCTCTTTTAATATATTAAGGCTTGTAATTGTATCCAAAAAAGCATTGGATATTATTAATATAAGTGATGTAGAATTTCTCACTTAAGATCAGCTGATAATGCAATATACTAAAGAAAAATACTTGATCTACTTCTACAAACAAACTTGCGGAAGCTTAATCGATTTTGAGCAAGATCAAATAGAACAAATATAACAAAGAATGAGAAATCAATCACACATGAACACAGAAGAATACTTTGGGGAAAGGCTTAGCTAAAAACCCTGCTATTTGTATTATCATACAAGTGGAAATATCTCAGTATTACACAAAGCTTTAACTCACAAGCCATCCAGCTCTCAGTAAAATCCCTCAATTCTTCTCATAGACTGAATAGACACAACATATTCCTTCCCTCAATCCTCCAAGCCTTCTATTTCCTTGTGCAATTTCTCCTATGTCCTCTAGCTGCAACCTATGTGAATTCACCTCTCACATAACTCACCAAACTCATAAATAACTGCGCAATCCTCAAGGAATGAATTCCTTCTGCATGCAAGAGATATCCTCAATGGAATATTCCTGCAACTAATAGTACAATGTCCCATCCCTTGATCTCAACTGGGTCTCTCACTGAAATGACATGCATGAGTTATTTATGAGAGAATATTCAGTTATCTGAAGTACACTAGTTACATGCATGCATGCCTTAACTAACTAAACTCACAATCAGTTCCACAAACTATTGGAACTAATCTAACTGGACTTAACTCAGTTAATTGAGCTAACTAATTACAACTCATCCTAATCTCCTTAATTAAGGGATAACTTCCTCAATCAAAGGGATAACTGTTGCATGTCTTCACATAGACTTCATGTTTGATTTTCTCCAACTAATTAACTCAAGATGAATTAATTAATTATTTTACAAACAATTGCTGAGATCAAATTCAAATTTTAATTCTCAATTTTAATTTAGGGACTAATTAAAATTGGAATGTATCCTGAAATGTTATCTATAGCATGTTATTTTTAGCATTTCTTGTTGCTATTTTCAACATATTCTACATATCTAGACTTAAAATGTTTGGGCCCTCGAGTATCACAATTTGTGAAAATGATTATTGTTCCTAATGGAAAAGGAAAGACTATATATGATACCATCATTAATTTAAAGGAAACAAGGCAGGTGAAAAATGAGAAACTAATAGTAGTTTCGACTGGTGGTGCTTCATCTATGGTTGGATGTGAAAATGGATTTGTGACATTTCTAAATAAAGATATACCAAATATTATTGGTACTCATTGCATTGCACATCATGAAGCACTTGTAGCATCAAATGCTTCAAAAAAGATAACAGAGTTTTCGTATGTTGAGAAAATAACAAACAAGTCATACTTATGGGTTGGAAATTTGACAAAGAGAAACAATGAACTCATTTCTTTATTAGAGATAATGGAATTCGAATCCTTGCTGGTTCTTCAAATCCCTGGGATTTGATGGCTCTCCAGGGGTCAAGTGGTTGAAAGACTAGTTACATTAATGCTTGCTATTTTGAGCTTGTGGAAGAGAGAAAGAAATAATTCATGGTATCATAAGGCAATAATTTTTTCAGCTCAATTTTGTTTGAATATGCTTGTTGATGTTCTGAAGGAGTTGAATAATATAAAAAAATTCAAGAAGATAATGTGGATGCCACATCGCTTGGAATAGTTATTGACCATGCATTAAATACTCTTAAAAGATATTTCTCCAAACCAGATTCTTTTGTAGAAGGTGTTGTACATGTTACTAAATCTTTGAAATACTCTAAAGATGGTTTCCTTGAAAATGTTGACAAAGAGGGGAATACCCTTAGACATGATTTGTTGTATATTCTAATCCATGATGAACAATTATCACAACCAATGACAACTTGCATTGACGACTCCCTTGAGAGTTGCATACAACTTACAAGAAATTATGTCCAAGCACTGATTGAGATTTTCAATTCAATATTTCTAGATCTTCATCTTTTTAACGCAACAAGGTTGTTTAGTCCTTATCATTATCCGTCATATCTTTATGTTAGAGAAAATAATGCAAAACATTGGCTTGAAATATTTTTTTCACATTTGCAACATAAAACATGTAATGAAGATGAAAATGTATCAAAGTTTGATATTACAACTCGTAAAATAGAATTATATCAATTTATTGATGTGGTTTATTTGAATGGAGAAAGATTCCTAATGAAATATGCATGGAAAGTATTTTCTCAAACAAAATATTGGCACTCTAGGTATCCAAATATGCTAAAATTATTGCCAGCAATGCTTGTCATACCAACGAGCACCATCGCATGTGAATGAGGTTTCTCTAAGAAAAATATGTTCAAAGATATAAGTAGAACAAGACTATCAATTAACACACTTGATGCATTGATGCATATATCATTAATTGGTCCTAACACGATAGAGGTGGAATGGGAACACGTTTATGAGATTTGGCAAGCTCCAAAAGACTTTTTGACATGTGAGAATTACTAAGTTATATAGCTTTTTAAGTTTATATATATATATTGTTTTCCTCTACTATATTTATATCTTTGTATGAAATTTTAATATTCTTTGTGTATTGATGGAATGTGGAATATAGACATGAATAGTTACATGGATGATGACTGATGTAAGAATAAATTGAACATATCATTTGAAATTTTTTTCATGTTCTATTGTTATAGGTTGACGGCACATGAAAAATGTCATCAAGGTTGAAAAACACCCACATCTTACCAACCTTTTAGAAAATGCAGTAAAAGATGTGATGCATTTGGATTTGATCATTTTGGTACTATGGCATAACTTTTTTCCCTTTATGCTTCTCAAGATGCATTTAAATACAAGGAGATGATTCCCCTCTTTCGTTGGCTTTAATGCATAACATTCCTGCAACTTGAGGCATTTCATTGCTTTCATTTTCATTGGAGCAATGTAATTTAGAAGCTTGTAAGTTGTGACATTAGTTTGGTTAACTTGATTTTTGAGTAAACCATCATTCAAAATAGTATGTATATGTATCAATTAAACATTTGTATCCAAATGTATTTCTCTTATTGGATGGTTGGTGTTATAGATCCATTTGGGCACATCAACCCTGACTTACGGATCGATACTATTAGGGCCCATCAACCCCTAATGCAGTTGTTACATGCCCTAAAAGAAGTTAAACATCAGAATGCCTCACTTCCCAAGAAGTTTTATCACTGAAAACATCCAAAAACTGCCACTAAGAATATCAGTGCAGGTAGGCCTTCATTAGGGTGCGCTGCAATGAAAACCATATAGTGATAGGGTGCTATGTAGTGCACTTGGTCCCTCTTTGGCCTGCGCTGAGCGAATTTGAGCGAACTTTTGTGAGGGTTTGAAGATTCCTTATCCATTGGAAGCCTCTAGAAGTTTCTCAATGCCACCTACACCTTTGAGTTTGCACTTGGATAAGGAAGGGAATTAGGAAACATCAATCCCCCATTCCTTCTTCCATGGAACTGATTTCTAAATTTGGAAAGGCATTCATTATCACCATTGATGGCATAACCTCCTTCACTCACCTATAAAATGATCACTCATCTAAGAGATCAAGGGGTTGGAAAA